>QVRM01004209.1:170000-210000 GCA_003439945.1 Dermanyssus gallinae | reverse complement strand
CATTAGCATTCTCTTGCCTTTCCACCAGCTTCCCTAGTCCCGCGTTTCACCCCCCTCTTGGTTGCAGCTGCCCCACGCCATCAACGCATCGACGAAAACGGACGCACGACGCCGCCTGCGTCACGCCTTGCGTTCTCGCTACCGGTAACAGCAACAGCACTCGGCATCATCATTGACAACAGCAACAACAACCACAACAACAAGAACAACAACAACATTAACAACAACAAGAGCAGTGCTAACAGCAAAAGTGGTCAGCAACCAATACGCGGTGGGGGTAAAGCTACGGCAAGCACACGTAAAGGGGGTGGGGTGGAGACAGGGTTGAGGGCTAAATAGGCACGCCAGACAGAATGAGGGCCGCGAGGAACAAGAAGACGAGCGTGTTCACCTGAGACGAGGCGTGCCCCTGCGCCACGCTTAGTTCCGGCAACAGCGCAAGCATTATCACGAGGACAACAACCACAACAACAACAGCAACAAATGCAACAACAACAACGACAACATTAACAACAACACATGCAACAACAACGACAGTAACAGTAACAGCAACAACAGCAGCAAAAACGACGACAACAACAGCAATAACAATAACGACAGCAGCAACCACAACAACACCCCTCCTCCCACCACCATCGCGTATGTTTGCTTTTTGATCTTCCTTTCTTGTTCTTTTTTCTCCACTGCCTGTCTGTATGTCTGCCTTTGTGCATCTTCGTTAATATTCGCTGAACGTGTTGTTGTTGTTGTCGTTGTTATTCCCATCATTGTTGTTTTCGTTGTTGTGATTGTTTTCATCGTCATCATTGTTGTTGTTGTCTTTGTTGTTGTTGTTGTTGTTGTTGCTGCTGTGATCGTCATCACTGTTGTTGTTGTTGCTGTTAGGGTTGAATCGGTCGTGGTGGTGTTGGCGGTCTGGCCGGAAGAACCAGCGACCGTGGTAATTGTTGCGTCGATAGATTGATTATCTAACCGTCTGTCTGCCTGTCTTTCTGTTGGCCTTCCTGTGTGTCTGTTTGTTCACCCTGAGTCTGTGCGCCTGCTCTTCCAACCGCTGCCATCGCCGCCGCCGCCACCACCGCCTGTTGAGGGAATGACAAGCAGCAGCACCAACACCGCCATCATCACCACCTTCACCTCCACCTCCACCTCGACCTCGACCTCGACTGACTCTCGAGAGCACCGCCGGGGCCGAGAGGAAGTGTTTACCGATGATCGTCGTCGGCCTCAAATTTACGCCTCACTGGGATATGCAAATTGTATTGGTAAACGTCGCGCTGGCAAACGAAACACGACGTGCGCGAGCCGCGAACAGCGGCCGCCGGGGGAAGCTGCCGAGGTGCTTCTGCCGAGGTGCTTCAGCTCCGCCTCAGCTCCGCAGCTGCGGCTGATAGTCAGCCGGTAGGTACATTGCCGGCTGACTCAGTGTTGTCCCCAGTCCGCAGATGCCGCCCTGACTTCGAGACGACGACTTCGAAGAGACCGCAAAGGCTTCGCGGTGCTCCTTCGTCCCGTACTGCACCTGCATCTGGCCGGCCTATGTGGGCAATATGTGCGTGAGGAACCAGCAACCTAGTTAGTGTGTTATCTAGCTCATTAGTCGGTGAACCACGTCTATTAATTCGATTCGTAGACACTTTAATCCTGACAAGCTTTTATGTGGTGCACGGTTTATGAACATAGCTGTGGGGTTGGTCAAACTTAGAGCGGACTGGCATAGGGTGGCAGTGACCCGTCATAGCAACCAGCCGCAATATTTCTTCCCTCCTAAAAGTTCCCACCATTCAATGTTGCTTTTTTGCTCTGAACTCGAAATACGCAAGACTATTTTTCAGTGGCTCGGTCAAGAAAGGAGGAAAGATCAAGAAGAGGTGGCCATGGCATGTTTCCAAGGCGGGGGAATGTTAGAAAGTCGAGTACTGTGGAGAATTTTGGAGGCGTACTGTCTTGAATTGCTGTACTCGGTCTAGGCAGCAGCGGCATATGCTTGCAGTGTAAGGATAGGGGTAATTGTAAGGGTATTTGTATTAAATACCTTGAAAGGTAAGAGAGGAGAAAGAACGTGAATCGAGCCACAGCATCCACTCTAAGGCTAAGAAACGGTAAACATGCGACGAAGTGCCCGGCAGATCAAACCATCTCCTTCGGCATTTCAGCGTGTTGTTGAGATACGAATAGTGTGTTAACAAACGTTACAATGAATGCTCTGGGGTAACTATGCTCCTTGAGCACGGTCAAGGTAGACCAGAATTTCGAGTCCAGAATTCGAATGCGAATACTGTAAAGTATAGAAGACACAACCAAAACGTGAACATTATAAAAACATGGCGCCACATAAATCGCCGCCAGAATCCGATAGCGCCGCTGGAAAATCATCTATATACTCGTAGATGTGTATATACTCGTATATATATATATATATATATATATATAAGGCGGCAAATAAGAAATCGACATCAACACTGTGCAACCCTGTCAGCCTCCAGTGGAGATATTTGAAGACAGACAGCCCGACAAATACGTAGTAGAAGCCTAGCCTCTCGCTTTCCTCTCTCTTTCCCTTTCCCTTTCTGCATGTACGGGGCGCGGCACAGATCACTGCGTCAATGATTCTCCAAATGATAACATTTGTTCACAGCTAGGTTAGACGTGACGAATGCCACTGGAATGTATGGGTTGGTGGGCGGATGTATCGATATCAGGCAGACTTCCCTCTCTCTCTCTCTCTCTCTACTAATATAATGTAATAGTATGATAACGTTTTATTTTCCTCCTTCCGAGCTCTCCTTGTTTCTCACCTTCATATCTCTGTCGGCGGTTAGGTTGATCAAAGCCTATCGGTCAAAAGAAAAGTAAAAGTCTTCTGTTTTAACTGACTTGCTGCTTGCTGGTGGCCTCTCGAGCAGCTCAATTCGTCGGTTCGTACCGGACATGCCGGCAACTTTCATTCCGCCTTTTCTTCGGAACACTTAGCGCCACTGCCCTCCGCCAACTCCTCGAGACGGAGACGGAAATCCTTATCTTACATCAGACAGAACAGTAGAATCAGCTCCAGTCCACGAAGACGATCGGCGGACAGAGAAAACGCGCGCAGATCGCCACACACAGAAATCGGGTTCTGTACTCCAGCAAATATCCAGAGGCGATCCACTGTGTCCCGCCCTCCCACAGTAACAATCAGAGGGATGCAGGCAAGTGTTCGCCATGAGGTCCGTCACGTCGGCAGCGAATTCCATGCACTATCGGTGTGCACGACTGGACTACGATCAACGACTACCTAAGCCTCATGCACACTACATAAGTAGTAATCCAGTACAACTAAGCAAAAAAGAATTTTTCCAATGGAACAAGGGGCGGAAATAACTTCTTTTAGAGTGAGAGCGAAATTACCAAAAACCGTTGTATCAAGAATATTATCCTGACACACCTTCACTAAATCAGCGATTGCACGAGTCGCACAATATCGAAAAACAATTTTTTTTGTCATCTCCGTACCTTGTTCCATCAGGAAAACAAATATTGTTTTGCCAAGTTGTTCGAGTTCCCGAAGTTTGTTGGGAAAATTCTGGAAGACCCCGCATATATATCAAGAGATATAAACGAGAGAAGTAGGCAGAGGAAAATGGGTCAACCGCTGGCCGCCCGCGGCCAGGAGTAACGGTTCCAGGGACGATAGCAAGTCATGCCCCAGTGCAGACTCATAACTACTCTACTACCGCTGTTACTATTAGCAGTAGCACATTTCACATAACTATATACTAAAAGTAAAGTTTTCGGGCTGACCCTCAGCCAAGATTTAACGTCCACGGAACTGTTTTTCACATTGCTTTATAGACGGACCCCCATAAATACAAATGTGCAATGGTGGGGCTCGAACCCGCGCACCTATGTGTCTTCTCTGGTTGCGAGGCGCAAACTTAAGCCACCACGCCACCGGGCTCGACACATAACTATATACTAGTAAATAGATAACTATTACTACTACTAATACTGCTACGACGTTTACTATTACAACTCAGCTGCAAGTGGTCGTCCTTTTGCTTAAGTGCCGATCATTCACTTACGTTGCAAACTAGAAAATGCTGGCAACGCCCGCCGCGCCATATCCGTACCTCGAAGGGCTGTCTCTCGTTATCCAAACAACGTTACGCAGCCTCCCCCCAGGGAAAGCTGCTGCCCACTCACGGTATTCAAACGGCATAAGCCAAAAACACGCACGCAGCCCAAGCTTCTGTAACAGAAGTTGAAAATGTAAAAGGACAAGGGGTGGAAGAAGAAGACCAAGAAGAAGAAGCAGAAGACAGCGACGCCACTAAAAGCAGCATAAGTAGCAGAAACGGCAGCTGGGCTCAGGCTGGGTTGTCCGCGTGCACTGGCGCTCCCCGTTGCGCGTTGCGTTTACACGAAGGTCCGCTCGTCGTTCTTCGCTTGGCTTCATGCCGTTCCGCAAACCCCCTTTTCCCCCCACCCCATTCCCGCCCCACCCCCGCGCCTCCTTCTCCGCACTTTCTCCGCCCGGTTATGTCTCTACCAGTTCCGCCATGTCTGTCACGTGGAGCAGCAATACTGCCGCTCCCGGCTGCCGCTGCTGCTGCGGCGCGACTGCTTCAGCAACTACAGCCGCAGTTCTGTTGCTGCTACAGCTGTTTCGGCTTGTTCTGCACGTCCCCATCGTGCTGCACTTGGACGTCGTCTCGTGCACGACGGACGTTCGCCATGCAACTACACGCTATGAACGATCGAGTTAGTTGATTGGCTCGTGGCTGGTTGGCGGCTCCATCGGCGGCGGCGGTGTTCGTCTGCATGTAAGTATGTTTGTATGTCTGTCTATCTGTCTGTATCTTGGATGGAGTTCACGTTACGAAGCGTACCGTACCGGTACTAGCGCCACAAGAGCGGCGTCGTCGTCCACCCCCCGCCCCCCACAGCTCTCCCCTTCTGTTTCCACTTCTGCCGTTGGGGCCAGCAGCATCTTTCGTTCAGGTCGATCCGGACCAGTCTATGCCGAAGAAGCTGACTGGTTGTCAGTCAGTGGGCCGGTCTGGTCGGTCTGTCTGTCAGGTCCACGGTCGTTTGGACCGTGGAAAAAGCCTCTGGATGGCTCGACGGCCTCCTTCAGGGAACTTCTGCCCCCAAGACCTGAACAAGGGAAGACGCAAGCAAGAGGAGGAGGAGAAGAAGAACGAGAAAAGAGAGCCCCGATGAACCAAGCGCGAGTCCGCTACGTGCCGCGGGCTGCGCACGTCCTGTTCGAACGGCCTCTCTGCACATCGGCCCGCGTCCCCTACCTACGCTATCATAGCCCCCCTGCTCGCGCAGCAGCGGAATCGCCGTTCAGTTTCACGACAAGCGAAATATCCCTTCTCCCCCCCCCCCCCCCGCCCCGCGGGGTGGGTCTGTCTCGCCGTCCTCCCTCACGCACCCGCACTGCTTGTTCTTCGTGCGCTGCAAAGACGTTGAAGAGGGGGGGGGGCAGAAGAAAGCAGCACGCATACGGGAAGAGCACCATTGCCGCCGCTTGGACGGACGTCGCTCACAGACGAAAGATGAACACAGCCTAAGCGGGAGGGGGGGGGGCAGCGTCGGACATGATCGCCTCTAGCAAGACGAGCCATCCACGGCCGAAGCAAGGCGAGGCGCAGGAGAAGAAGGAAAAACGAAAGTAGCCTTGACTCTTGAGCTCGGCTTGGCTTGAGCTTGGGCTCTGTGCCGTAACAACGGACAGACCCAGCTACAATGTGGATGGGCAGGCAGGGTGGGAGAAGAAGGGGCTCAGGTATAGGGTTTAGGCTCCCGACCCGTTCGAGGGGTACGGAGAGAAATAACAGCCCAGAGGTAGAGAAACGCGCGCTTCGCGAAGAAAATGCGCGTAGGAGAAGAAAGACGAAGAAGTCTGGCGCGGATGGATGAAATGTGAATGTGCGGCGCCGGACCGGCCTTCCGATTAGGCGTCGCCGTCGTTCAGCCACAGGGACGCCCCTGCCGCCGCCGACAACGGCGACGACAACAACAACGGCCGAAGGTAGGAAGTCGAGGGGGCCGTCAGCTGGGATAGTCTACCTACTACGCCTATCGTCAAGTGTCTGGTCTGTCTATGTGTGTGTGTCGTGACGTGACGACCTCCATCCCGTCAATACGCTGGATTACACAGCGTAGTCCGAGTCTCAACACGCCAGGCAACAGACAGTAGCAGTAGTTTCAGCAGCCTACAATCGACTACATACGAGGGAAGCACCTACAAAAAAGCGGATGGAGGAAAAGCATGAGATGGACAGCGACAGCAGACCAAACTTCTCCAGGTCTTTACATCACGTAGCGGTATTCGGGTGCCGAGACGATTCATGTATGTCCTCGTAGCGCGGCAACAACGTACCAACAACTCGAGTTTCGGGTGGGAATTAACAACAATCTGCCATCAAAGGAGAGGCTTTTGCTAAAACTTGTGGAAAATACGTGCTAGCGTTTCTCCGCTGAACTGCTACATAATGTATGTATATGTATAGGTATGTGTACACTGGCACAAAGTACATTGTGCATGGCTGCCATCATCAGATTTCACCAGGTTGTTGATCAATGCCGTTGCTTTGTTATCGCACATCAACGCTTAACATGTGTGTTAAATAACACGCAGCGAGCTGCCAGACGCATCGGCGGTCGTGCAACTTTCTCGCTCGGTAGGAGTGTTCAAATTATATGTAATGACAATATTATATTTATTATATGCCTTTTTGAAATGCGTACTTATTGCGAAACATATACATATATATATATATATATATATAGTTTTAGATGCCGAGGTTTGCGGCCCGAACCGGGACCTGGCAAAAGCACGGCAAGACAAGATCGCCAAATATGACGTCGAGTTCCTAAGAGCGGCGCTCCCCGACCCGCAAAAACCTCGCAGATTCGGATCCATCACTATCTCTATGAGTGGTGTATGGGACTCCGAATCTGCGAGGACGCTCTTGGGGCTCGGCGTCACGAAGAGGAATCTTATGGATCTCACCGTTTTAACTTTGCAAGGAACCTTGAGGATATACCGCTCGCACCGGGTCCATAAGAGCGGGGGCTACCATCAAGCAAGGACACGGACAACTGACTCTTAACTTCACGTGACACCTTTTTACCACAATTTTTATTAAGGCGAGCACTGCCAAGTGTGCAAACGTATTGTAAATGATTAATAAATCATCACAATATTTTCTATATATATATATATATATATATATATATACGCGGATTGATTGGAGGTAATAATAATAACTACAGATGCAGCGCTGCAGCTAGAGAGTTGTTAGACAGCCTCCAATCTCCTGTGGAAAAAGCTGTCTTTCTGGCAGCAAGGGACACATTTAGTGGATGCTTTCTAAAGTGTCTCCCTACAACACCTCATTCCCCATGGTAATAGCTCTTCGAATAGGTGCCCCGTTTGCAACCCCTACAGTTGCCACGCATGTGGTACCACAGTGACTGAGGATGGGCTTCACCCTCTTAGCTGCATCAAAAGCCATGGAAGATGGAATGGAACGCTGAAATCAATGCAATTATAAGAAGAGCCTTACGCAGGGCTGGTATACCAAGCACGCTCGAGTTCAGATTAGGACTTCATGACGACAAAAGTTCTGACGGTGTAACAATCTCGCTATGGGCTAACGGCAGATGCTTAGTATGGATGCTACAGTGTCCTGTACAGTGGCTCCTTCCTATATACGCCACAGTTCACTAGAAGCGGGATGGGTTGCCAAGCGCGCAGACAATGGGAAAAAACGCAAGTACCAAGAACTGTGGACGGGTTACATCGTAGTGCCAATATCTATGGAAACAATGGGTCCGGTAAGCAAGGGAACCAAGAGATTCATCAATGAGCTGGGCCACCGGATTACAGATCTCACGGGGAATCGGCGTGAAGACGAGTTTCTACGGCAACTGCTGTCGCTTGCAGTGTGCCGGGGAAAGGCCGGCTATATTGTCGGTTCCATGGAATAATATTTATTATTATTTATTTATTAACACCCGGGCTGGGTAAGTGTGTTTATGTTACATCACCGTTTTTCGACACAACAATCGATCTAGCGTTTTTCCAGTTCAGCTATGGACCGAACCGTCGGACAAACCGCGGCGTAGTATTTATCACATTTACTCCAGCATTCTTTGCATCGACATTCGTCGTGTGGTTCATGGAAGCCCTCCACGTTGCATAGAACGTAATGAAATCCATGGGCTGCAAAGGCCGTTGTTAAATGGCGATCTTTCACCCCGCTAGTCCTAGGAACAATATTTAGGAGCTAGGAGAAGACAAGAAGTACACGTTCACACCTCACAATTGTAACAATAATAATAATAATAATAATAATAATAATAATAATAATAATAATAATAATAATAATACTTAAGTAAGTAAAGTTTTAAGTAACAATTAAGTGTTGCTAACTTGTCGTACGGTCAGCATCTTTAGTGTTCACCTCAGTTTAGTAACCTAATCTTCTTCTGTAAAGCAAATGAATAGTAGCTGTACCAGTAGTAAGAAGGCCAGAATCAATCGACTAGAAACAACTGTACATTGTCTCGAAGAATAAATCATCTAAATCTAGTTAGAGGAATAGAGAAAAGCGTGTAAAAATAGAGGAACGACAAGCTACACAAACGTTATTCGGTGCTGACCATGTCGCTGTCAGTAAAGACAATAGAAGCGGTGAAGCGAGTTCATCGCCTGCTATTAAAAATGCAATTGTCTATCGAACAGAGGAATCTCCGCTCGTAAGTTTCCTGTGCCACCGCACACGGACTAGCGGCCTTACAAACTATCTAACCATAATATCATTATCATAAGATGCGCTTTCACCTTTAAGGCAGTTTCACGTTTTGAGTGTTTGCAATACGGCATATATATATATATATATATATATACAAGAATTCTTTTATTAGTAATTATTTTTAAAAACTACTAACTAATTTTAGTACTATCATATATATATATATATATATATACATACATACACAATAAAGATAGTACTAAAAAAAAACTAAATATATCCCACCAAGTGACCTACTAACAGGATGATATAGGACTTCTACACTCGGAAAATCAACAGCTAACAGAAGTAAACGGCACAAACTACTACAACTACGCTTCGTTGCCAGCGTCCCCCCCACGCCCGCACCCCGCACCCCAGCCACCAGCAAATATGGACACAACGATCCACATTGTTGGACGTCAGCCGTCGAACGAGACACTACATACACGATTGCTAGTGGCTAACCTACCTACCTGGCGCGAGTAAATGGCTTTGACGCGCAGCAGCAGCAGCAGCTGGCTCATTCCCCGAAGGCATCCAAATACTTTTGAACATTTGAACATCCAGCCCAACATCGGCAGATTGCAGTTGCTTTGTTCGAATAATGTTGTTCCGTTTTCCTTGCTTGTTTTTCCCACATCCCCCTCTCACCGTCTCCCTCTCTTCCTCTCGCTACCCCCATCTCTCTCTCTCTCTCTCTCTCTCTCTCTCCATCACGCTCTATCTCGGCGTTCGTTTCAACCGCTATGATGATACGTCTTGATGACGCGGGTTGATGTGTATGTGTGTGTCCTGTCTTACATAGTGTGTGTGTGTGTGAGAGTGCTTTAGCCGCTCTGGCGCTGTCATAACCTGGCAACTTCAGCTGTTGTTGTTGTTGTTATTATTGCTGTTGTTGCTGTTGCTATTGTTGTTGTTGTTGCTGCTGCTGCCGCCCTACGAAAACGGCTTCTCCTAGAAAAAAAAGCTTCTGGATTTATTTCGTGCGAATCACGCACGGACCGTCAAAACGATGACGTTGAGAATGCGATGCCGCTCGCTGTGTTGGATTTTTGCCGCTCCACAATCTGCTTAGATCGTGCTCGATTCGGCTGCTCGACGGTGGATTCGCGGCCCGGTTCGCTGCTAAGCTAACTAACTAGCTAGTTGCCGCTGATACTCGTCGGCTCACAGACAGATTATAGGACGATTTTTTTCGGCGATGACGGTCGACTTTCTCTTCTGAAATGTGTTCGCGCTTCGCGCACTGGATACCCGTGTGTGGGTTCAAGTTAAGACGCCAAACCGTCGTCGTCGTCGTCGTTGTTGATGTTTTGTTGCTGTAGTCGTCATTGTCGTTGTTGTTGTCGCGGTAAGCGCAGAAACGACTGTAGCTTTGGTCAAGCATGACAGGGCACAATGAAGACAGCAATCACAACAATGAGGTAGTTGCCAATAATGCCATACCTACCCAGCGAATGATAGCAATATGCACGCTTGCAACAAAAATAAACCAACGTTATGAGTCCTACTAAATCTAGTGCTCATACTACCGGAAAGTACGGGCTGCCATGGCTCTCAGAAACACACTTACGACGGTACCTCCACCTCGAGATTGAGATCTTTCCGCGTGTCTCTCTACAGACAGCATAAATGGCGTTTATTTAAGTGAAAAAATAAATCAAGATTGCATTTTTGTGTCACTTCTTATCTTAAAGCCACGACCCATCTCCTACAAAAAGCCGCTGAATAATCACCTGAAATGTCTTTTTTAAAGGTTCATCTCAGTGACCTCTTCGCGAGTCTACTGGCGTTCTGCTCGAAGCTCAGGTTGTATCACAGAAAACTTTTGAAACATCCGCACCAATCAATTCAGTGCACTTGATTCGTTCTTAGCGCAGAATTTCACGCAGGATAATTGGTCCGCTATTTCAGACTTTTACTATACATATGTATGTATACCTCAATCTGCGGTACCCGTAATCAACCGACCGTTCGAGGTCGGGTGGTCTAGCGATATGCCCATTCAGTTAACGCAACAACTCGAGCCAACGGAGCATTAGGGGTGTCTTAATTTCGCCAATTGGTCTTCCGAGACGATGATGACAGTTTTGTGAAGAAAATAATCTTTTCCGACAAAGCCAATTTCTGTCCTAATAAAAGTGTCAATAAACAAAACTGTCGCATCTACGTACGTCCACCACTAACAAATGCAGCAGAAGCGTAGACTCCGGATCTAAATAAGTTTGTCTGGAACGCGTGGAACGAAAATTCACGAAAGCAGTTGCCTTTCGTTGCTGTCACGAAAACAGTTGCCTTTCGTTGCTGTCGGAATGCTCCCCACATCATTGACGTGTTTATGAAGTTAAATCAAAAGATGATGTTCCAGCTGAAAAAGAACTTTTCGCGTCTATTCAACAATATGTTTCGTAAAAAGCAAACTACAACACGCTAGGCAAGGAACATTGTTCCTGTGTTCATCGCACGCACGTCCTGTATCAGCGGCTGCCTACACTCATGGAGAATCTATAGACTTATCAATGGGTGCTAGGTGGCGCCAAAGACAACCTGCACAACATGCAGATTATAATTACTTATTGACCACATGACATACATATATGTGCAAAATCTATATTTTCTTTCTACCGTGAATGTTCAGGATTTCAGTCTATATCTGGGCAACCGAGAACCCTCACGTGATTTACGACGATCCGTTATCGGGTGTGCCATATGTGACAGTCTGGTGCGTCCTCGAGTACGTAATTATCCTTAGACCCTGTTTTTTAGTCAACGGTGAATGGTGAGCGTTACAATCTTGGACTATTTTTCGAAGACCCTATATATATATATATATATATATATATACATACATTTGTGTGTGCTCAAAACATGCTGCTTCGGTTGGCGCTACCAGGTTATCGCTTTGCCATTAAATACTCTACACTCTAAACGTATACGCAATTAGCAGTATTTATTATAGTTGTAGTAAACAGCATGTAGCATCATTGATACGTCGCTGCATTTTACACGTGCCCGAAAATAGCATATGTTTTTCTCGTACGCACGCGACACGTTTCATCATCTGTTGTGGTCCTTATAACTTTGCTTTCTCTTCGAGTTTCAGGCCGAACAACTTCAAAGCGGTTCGCAGTGAAAGAAGTATCGTGCATCATTATTTGAGTGGAAGGCGTTGAGCGCTTTACGGACCTTTTCATCTATATGTCTAGAGGACGAGGTGCCGCTTGGCGTGAGTTCCAAGCCTAAATATGGCACCCCCAATGGGTTAGGCCAAGTCATGTCGCCATCGACTTCAACTAACACTAATATAAATATATATATTTTTTTAATATATATACATGTGAGATTTAGTCAACGCAACAATTCCTTTTCCCGAGGCTATTTGGCGTTCGTGCCAATGGGTAAGGAAACGCAAAGATCGCCGATGCGTCTGATGGAACCTACCGGAACACAAAGACGGTGGTAACCGTGCACACTCTACCTTGCATATACATGACAGCCAATGCATGCCATGTCGTCCCACAAGTTACTGGAGACGTACACATTTGCACGAACAACCTTATCTAAGTCTTCATCTACCCTAACTTGTCATTCTCGCTAGAATTGCTGAAAAGGCTCAACTTCACTGACGAATATAGCCTGATTCCAATTGGCCCCACTGCTGGCTGGCAGCTTCTTCCACGGCTAAAACTCAACATTGAGGCGAATCTAAGCTCAAAGACTCGCACTGCAGTCCACAAGGACGAATACCTTCGAATACCTCTCACCTTCGGGCATGCGGAAGCCATTGATACCCGGCAGCTCTCCGTGATGTGCTATGAAAAGTCGTTTCCATATAGTGAACAGTGAGGCCCAAATATGAATAAAGTGAAGTTGACCAATTCCAACAGTTAGCCACTACACATGATTTATATCTCTGCCGCAGTCAATCAACACGGCGTCTCGGCGAAACTTCACCGCCTTCGCTTTCCGTGAACGAATTTGAAGTTCCTCACCGTTTCGGTAGGCTTCAGTATCGCCAACAATACGTAGGATGACTTCGCGGTCGCAGTGTGCAACCATGACGTCTTTGGTATACATTCTGAAAACTACGTGTTTGAAGTCCGCCGTCACTTGGCGGGCTACGTCAGCGATAAGCAAGACAAACGCAAGGCGGCTGAGCTGGTTTCTCTGTGAAAACCCCAAGTTTTACCTCAACGGTATATTCGTACAGATCGACGTCAGCGTAGTCGATCCAGCACCAAAACGATTCCGCAGTGTGGGAACGTCTTGCACGCCTGACGCGTAATAACTACAATCTTTGTCCTCGCCAGCCTCACCTCTCCTCGTCCAGATTGAATGCTCTAACGAGGTCAGACAAAACGTATTTTCATACACCGAACGTACAATTTCGCGGCCAAAGCAGGCTGTTCAGAAGGAGGTTGTCGGTATTAACTAAAGTCGTCGCTGCCACCCTTGAATTGGGTCTTGCCATCCCCACTTCAGACAAAGCATATGCCAGCGTCGACAGAACCTAGAACGCGGAAAGAATGAAGGAACACGTTTACCTCAGCCGAAAGTCAAACGGCTTAAGTACAGTCTCTCATGCCCATCTTCATTAGCAATTCCAACAGACGTTCATTATAAACTCCAGCCGCGTTTACTGTGATTCTTTATCGTGTCTAATTCACTATCGTTGGCCTTTGAAATAATCTCATATCTTTCGCATGAGGTTTACACTCGCGCATGCAAATATATAAAAACTACATGACCGTAGTTAGCACATTGGATAGCGCAGACGCATGAGTGTTCTTTCGCTAGACGAAATTATCGAGCAATGTGCGGAAAGAAAATCTGCTATCAGGTCAGTAATGCAAGCTGACAATGGGCAGGGCAATAAAAAGCGTCTAATAAACAAATAAAGATAAGAGATGATTCTCTGCACAGACGGTGATCGTCAAGTATAAATGTTACGATACGTGGGACCTGAGAAAGTATTTGATGCATTGGGAGGAACATCTGAGTCGATTTCGCTATAAACAACGGTGCGATAAAATAGCTCAGCCATATTAGTGCCTCGATAGCCCTATCCAAAAATCGGGCTGCACGCTGTCCGGTTGCACAACATACAGCGCCTTTTAATTGCACAAAATTGTATTGAAGAGTTTTGATCGAGCATTGTGGATGGAGCCAGCCCCACCCCTGAGGGAGTGTGCTTGCACGGTACAGAAAACTTCCAGCTAGATATTTCCTCTACGAACCCGTGACGTTCAAAACAAGCAACGGACGAGAAAAATGACGCTCGTGTCGAGACTGCGACACTTTAGGCCTTGATGCCAAGTTTCTCCAGAGGATTTTGTAAGGCCTCACCGGACTCACTAAAAAATCTGCTCGACGAGAACCTCACGGTTAGCCCGAGGATGACTAAGAACCGCGGGTCTTTCTGGCTCGAGGATTTCTGATAACATTCTACGAGGGTCTTATTATTATGATTATCGAAGCAGTATCTGTCGACTACAAAGCGGCGTTTGACACGGCCCCAAGACAAATTGTATTAAAGGAGCTTGTATCGGCAGGAGTGGACTGAATTATAGGATTCATATCGGGCGTTCTGAAAATAAATTCCGTCATTCTAGATGGTGGTGCCTGTGAACACCACCGCTCCTGCAAACAAGAGGCTATCTGCAAGGCGATAACCTCAGCCCCATCTTATTATCGGAGCCATCCAGGAAAATTACTCATGGGTTGAAGTCGTCCATTACGCGGATGATCTAGTACTATACAGTCGAGTGTTCATAGACCTAAAAAAATGTTTATGCATGCTGGAGTCGTACAGCGAGCGTGATAGGTCGAGTTTTAATGGCCAGAAGACTAAAGCGATGAAGTTCCGCTTGGGCGGTGCAGTAAATAAATGCTATTTTTAGAAAATAATTAATAATAAATCAATTAGAATTACTTCATTGATGAAATGCCAGACTTTAGCAACATCTTTGCCATGACTTTAACAACATCCCCGCAGAAACTCCCCATCAAGACCGCTCTTTTCCTTTTCTACCTAAAAGTCAGCTCTGTTGCATCATATGGGATTACTCTAATATGGTTGCATCATATGGGATTACTCTAACATAATCTCAGTGCGCAGCAGCTTAGCATTCTTGATATGGTATAGGCAGGGTTCCTCAAAAGTTTTAGGCCTTCCTCGAATAGCCCAGAACCGATTAACTATTGTCTGTCCCAGAACTACGCCGTTCACCGAGAATCCGGCCGAACAATTCAAACACAATTACGGCTGGAGTTCCGTCGTAGCTTTAAGCGAAAGATGCGAAAAATTCTACAGAAACATCCTACAGGACACCTACAATAGTGGATAGTGCGCGAAGGGAAGCGCTTTCCTAGAACCCTTACATAGCCGGACACAGTCCGCTTATGGATTCCGTCATAAGCCGTGTTGCCGTAGCGTATTTCATGATCCTTGTAATAATGATTGTACATGCAAATTCGGCGGTTTGCTATGTACGGGTTATCACCGTAAGACATGCGCCGGGTTTTGGCTTTCGGCCCGATTATCCTTACATATGTAATTTGCAGAGCAGACACGCAAGGATTCATAGATTTATTGATGTGTAATGCAATTTACACACGTACACCATACCCAAAGGTGAATTTATATATATATATATATATATATATATATATATAGAATCCTGACTATGTTTTTCTTATTCGTAGCGGTAATATTGGGAGCAGTAATTGCATTAGCAGCAACGGCAGCTGTACGTTTGGCAACAGTACAAATATCCGTATTCGTAGTAGTCGTAGTAGTAGTAGAAATAGCAATGCTAAAGCTGATGGTGGAGTGTGCTGCTGGTTCCTCGCCGGGACGCGGCCGCGGTGGGGGAAGGACGAAGCTTTAAAGGCGCAACGAGGGCGATTGGAGGGCGTCCGAGGTCCACAATCCGGGAAAGGCGATTGATGATGCATCGGGACTCGGCTTGGACTCGGGGCGCCGGCCTCTCTTCTCCAGCCTCTGCCGGTCTGCCGCCGGGCTAACGGGCATTCGTCAATTATTTATAGCCAAGAGGAGTCCAATTCCAGACGAGTTATGATGATGTACGTACGTATGCTGTAGATTCCGTCTTGCAAGCAATGCCTACACAACGCGGGGCGGGGGAGGGCAAAAGGGGATAAGAGAAGAGAGCGACAGAGGTACATAGAAGGGCAAAACGAGAGAGAAAGAGAGAGAGCGAGGGGGGCATATAGAAGGACAGAATGAGAAAGAGAGACAGCGAGGGGGCATATAGAAGGACAGAATGGGAAACAGAGAAAGGACTTTTCTTTTTCTCTGCTCGGCGCCGTGCTGCGATGGATCAGTTAGCTGGCAATGCAGCGAAGGTTGGCATCGTCGGTTTCGCCTAGCTTCTAGTCTAGTAGTCTACGCCGCCTGGCCTGCCCCGGCTGCCCCGAGTCCAGCTGGAAACGAAAACATGGAATCGAGTACAGGACGCGCGCGTTCAGAAGAACAGTAAGACAATGGGGCAGCGGGAGACTCCTAAGAGGCGAGTGTACGATGCGTCTCACGTGCGCCTCTGCCGAGAGGGAGATATAGACACGCCGGCCGGCAACGTAACTTGCTTGTTTGACCTGCTCACTACACACATATATATATATATATATATATTTATTTATAAAGACACGTTTGTACAACTTCTACTACGTTATGTACATACGTACTATATTTATTGCACCGAACGGGGCATTAAATACAATAAATATGTAAGTAATCGCACACCACAAATGTAACCTTTGCTACAACCTAAATAAGTGTACGAAATATATATATAGGGTGTCCACACAATCAGCTGACATCTTTTAATATGTTCCTGCGATCTGCTCTGTTCGCTGCCATATCCAAGATGGAGCGCTACTCGGCACAAAGACGCTAAGAGATTGCAAAAATGTATCGTGGAGAGGGAAACTTTGTACGGACATGCTGGCGATCTCTTCATACAATTTACGGTCGACATAACCGACCTCGTGAGAACACCATTCGTAAACTTGTGCAAAAGTTTCACAGGATAAGTTCCGAACGTGATGTACTAAGCTACAGAGGATCGCGGAGCGCTCTGCTGAAAATATAGTCGCAGTATAGTAGACAGTGTGGAAAAATGTCCGGAAACATCGGTTCTGCGACGTATCCAACAGCTATGTTTGTTGTTTTTTGCACTTTGAGGTCAAATCTAGCGATGTATCCATATAAAATTCTGCTGACACAAGAACTCAAGCCTATAGGCCATCAAGCCTAATCACCGACTAAACTTCACGTACTGGGCTTCCGAGATATGCAGCGTGATGCCGACTTTTCGAAGAAAACTCTCCTTTCCGACAAAGCCAACGTCTACCTGAACGGAAGCGTGAATAAACAAAACTATCGTAGTCTAAACCGGTCTTTGATCCAAAAGAATTATTGGACTCTGTTATTCACTTCACGATCGTTAGCTCAGAATGTTGCTCCTTGTTGTCTTAGACCGAGTTTCGACGAAATCGATGCGAGTGAACTCTGGTTCCAACAAGATAGTGTCACAGGCCACACAGTCGGCGAGGCAGTTGAGCTTTTGAGGATGAAGTGTCTCGAATCTGTTATCCCGCGTAAAGAGGGACATTCACAGGCCTTGCAATTTAACGCCGTTTAACTTTTCCTGCAGGTATATATATATATATATATATATATATATATATATATATATATATATTAATGTAATCGAGCCTAATGTAAATGCTAAAAACATGGGTGTTTCGTATATAGCTTGAAAAACCAATAAACGGTCACTACCTCAGCAATATTGTGTTTTATAAAACAAATATCATTATATCCAAGGTAGAAAATAATTTGTCAAATATGTTAAACACCCTTGCATTTTTTACATGACTTTTGCGCACGCCCTATTTATGTGTAACTTAAGCATTGTGAAATACAGTTCCGAAAAGAAATCATACTTAAATAATGAACATATATATATCTATATATATATACATATTTAGAGCAAGCGAGAGAGAGAGAAATAAATAGAACACAAGAAAAGATACGAACTTAAAAACTATCCATAGTAAAAACAAAAAAGACCTTAAGCATTGTGAAATACAGTTCCGTAAAGAAACCATGCTTAAATATATATATATATATATATATATATATATATATATATATATATATATATATATATATATATAGACAGAGAGAGAGAGAGGGAGAGAGAGAGAGAAATAGAACACAAGAAAAGATTTGAACTTAAAAACAATCCACATTAAAAACAAGTCCAGCTCTAATCGCTGTCAATGACCTCCTCTGGTGGTGACCAAATGAAAGAATGAATGCACTTTCTCTGTAAAGTCTGTCACTAACCGCCATACGGTCTCTCTGCGTAAGTAAATGTCACTACTGAGCGTCGCGGAAAGCAGACACGTTTTTCTGGAAGAAAAATTTGGGCCGATAGACGGCGAAGCGCTGCTGAGATGAAAATAGCGAATCCTCTCCCCCGTTCACGAGGCGTTTTAGCATGCACCACGCCGAGAAACATTCGGATCTCCGGACTTCGATTCAACTGTGCAGCAGCAGCAGCAACGGCAGGAGGGAAGCGCTCCAGGGTTCACTTGACCAATAATACAAAGACGACAATTCTGTTCAAACAATAAGAGCTAGTTGACGAAAAATCACGCCGAGGAGGGCTCATGCCAGCATCGACAGCCGTAGACTTCGTTGTTCGGGAGGTCAAGCATTGTCACCGCACACAATAGAAACCTGATTGCAATCGTAAAAGTCGTAGTAGTAGTAGTAGTAGTAGTAGTAAAAGTAGTGCGAAAGAATTAACTAGTGTCAAACGAGTGTTCAACGCGGGACGTATTCCTCCCGTCAATTCGAGTAAGAGCGCATTTCCATACGCTGCGCGCTATCATTTCCAGAGACAAGAAAGACTATGTGGTGCATGTAATTAACTGAATTTATCGTGTGGAGTATAAGCCAATTGGGTTTCACCACAAGAGCGTGTAAAACTGTGCGAACGTTTTTTTTCGAAACGTTTGTGCACTACACTAATTTACACTAAAATATTGCCGCAGATTCATCTGTGCAGTAATTCATAATATGAACAATATCGGGACAAACTGTCTCATTAAATGTATGTAAAAACAATACAAACACTAATTTATTACTCAAATTGAGTGTATGTTACATATTAATGTAAAAATCTGTATGTCAGTGAGATGGCACGCGATCTCATCAAACGGGTTCTTAAATTCTTTAGGAAACAAACTACGATGCGAACTAGTACGCAATACCTGAATATTCGACATGACTTGTTTCAAATCGATTGCACAGGCGAAAATAGACTTTTGCGAGAACGCTAAAACGGGATACAACTACTTGGCTGTTAGATAAACTAGCAACAAAATATCGAAATTTGAAAAGGCTGGTCGATTCTTGGCGGATGATTATACCAAGCAGACATTGACTTTAGCATCGCGAAAACATTAGACTGGCGCATTTTCGCAAAATCTCTTTCACTGCCGGCACAACTATATAACTCGTTGTCCGTCGCGTCCCCGTATATATATGTATATATATATATATATATATATATATATATATATATATATATATATATATATATATATATATATATAGCTGTGCTGTTGTTTGGCCTACTTATATTCTTGCAGCGTTCTGCAATTTGGAAGCACACTGATGTTCAGATGAATCAAACATAATGATGCAAAACGACTGGTTAAATCCATGATGCACACGTCGTTAAAGCCACGGCGGTGTGCAACTATTATGAGTAAATTATCATGTGCCAACTAAATATATATACAGGCTACAGCACGTTGTCGCCCAACCGACATAGTAAGAATAAATACTTCTAAAAACTGTCTGATTAGCCTTACAATGCCGGGTGCCACAATGGACTAATTGCAGAATTGGTCTGCAAATTTAGATTTAAAAAATATTCTAGTTGCAATCAAGCCATGTTAGCTGTTAGTGTCTTATATAGCTTCTGATAGAGGTTTTCTAAAGATAGTGAATGCCAACTGGAAAAAGAATAAAAAAGAAAACGTTGTTCCACCATTCACTCGTTTGTACGGCCACTGGTCATCGAAAGCGGCGGGCGGGGGGGTATTGTTGTTTTTGTTGTTGTTGTTGTTAATATTTATATTGTAATCAATCACCAACGGTGAGAACATGATAATTGGGTCCTTGCGAACGTGTGCACCTTTACGAAGGGTCCAATGTAGGGACCAACCGTCTCTGGAGCGTTCCTCGGACCGAGGCCGCGTTGCCCCGTTGCACATCCAGCGACAGGCGCTATCTGAGAAAATCGCCCGCTCGCCTATTACCTCTGGCTAGAACTAGTCGCTTCCCGACCTTCTGTAGCAAACCGCGAGTAGACGGGCCGGGCCCGTCACGCCGGGCCCGTATGGGTACTCGATGTTCTGATATTTTTTTATATTTATATTGTTGTTATTGTTGTTGTTGTCGTTGTTGTTATTGCAGCATCCGTTGTAGAGAAAACCACAGTCGCAGTCAAAGAAGAGCAAGACTATTATAAATATTATAACGTATAATGTATTATTATGATGCTACGAGGACGCTGAAGATTATGATGATGGTGATGATTGATGATTTTAACACACCAGCTGCTTACATCAGTAAGCTCAAAGCAAAACCCCTATGCGTATTTTAACGTGTGTAAATAGGATACGTAAGCTCATAGATGCGGGCGAACGCTATTGTCAACATTGTGCTGTATCTATGTGTACCTGTCGAACAGCGGTAATACACTCGTCGATCCTGTTCTATACAACACTTCTGGCGGCGCGCAAGTCAAGCCCGAGGCTTAGCACTGCTATCGTACTATACCGTATAGCACTAACACGACGAATTCGAATTCAAACTTGCAATAGAATTCGCCCTTGCAATTCGAACTTGCAATAGGACAGGCAAATTCGATGCAGGAACATCACCTCACCATGAATCATCAGCCACCTCACCATGAAATATCAGCCATTGAGCGAACGGCTGTTGTTTTAGTGACAACAACAGCAGCAGCGGCAGCCATAGGGATCGTGGCATTGACGTCGTGAGGTTCTGCGTCAGCTGCGGAGAGCGCTACAGGCTCAGGTGTTGGCGTCTCGTGCGGGTGCACGATTCACATCTAAGCCGACCTGCCGAGCGACCGAAAGACGAGCAAGGAACTACGGGTTCATCGTCTACATACAGCCATGATCCGACATTTACGCGGCACGCGACATTACGTCCTGCAAGGGCGCCCGATCCACCCCCTTAAGGCCACCACCGTTTCCCGCCCTTGACGCAAGGGCGGGGAAGTGGGGAGGGCATAGACATAGGAACCTTCGTAACCGTAAAGCTCATTGAAGGTCTGAAAGTGTTACTTCGGGCGGTTTCTCAACTGCACCGACGAAGTCAATAACCACGACGACCAGGTCTGTATGCATGGCCTGCCATTTCTGTCGGCTCGCGTCGACAATATATCTAATACAGATCCAGCACTGTGCCTGGCTGACGAAGTCGGCAACGCCCCCATTGGTGGCGGCCCAGAAACGCCTCCGAACCGATGGACGACGTGTTTAGACAAAAGTAAACACATCATTATGCATGTATTCATTCGCATATAGCAGACGCTTAGGCCGCATATGATTTCGATCGATTAAGCTCCGCGAAGGTGATGTGATTCAACAACTTTTCATAGCAGGTGCTAACTATACGATTTACTGATGTTATTATTGCTGTAAAAATGTCCCCATCAGGTTGTTACTCTTCCTCGCAGTAGTTTTATCCCAGCACCTTGATTGAGGACACGTCAGCCATTGTCACCTCTTAGCTGAACTCTCTTCACGGCTAGCCGTGCGACATGAAGAAGAAGCTTCCGTAAGAACCCTTTGTGCCCTTCCCGGGCGATACGTTGTATTTTAAATAAAGAACAACATCAACAACACACGGCCGCCGCAGCACCAAGAATAGACCTCCGACGGAGAAAAAAAACTTCTGAGCCACTCAGGAAGAGAACCATAACGACGACGCACTCCCTGCGAACATACGACGCATATAACGACGACAGGACACCCACCGAAGATAACATCTGTCGTACCATGAAACGCGTTATATATATACATATACGTACACACTCTGCTAGCATCGCTCAATCGCAGCTCGGCGACTGCTACTACTCCTACTTCTACTACGAATAATAATACCAGCCCAGGGGGTAGTCCACTCAAGCAGGGGGGGGGTTGGCAAATTCCCCTCCGGTCGCCTACCGGCCCACCACCTCAACCCGGGGCGTCGTTCGCTGGCTGATGTGTTACGCGGCCGGCCAATGAACGTCGTCCATGTAGGAGAGCTTCGAAGAGGCAGAAATGAGACGTGGAGGAATTTAAGCCAGCAGCCCAGCCACGCACCTGCTGCTTTGGGAAAATTTCCGGGTCGTTTCTCTCCTAGCCTTTATAGCGTTTTCCTCTCCCCTCCTCCCCTAGAGCTCCGCATACATCACCAAGAGGCGGCTTTAGCAGCATATATATATATATATATATATATATATATATATATGTATGTAAATAGATACATAATATATATGTATAATGTATAATATATATGTACAAATGTATAAATAAATATAAATATATAAAACACGTAAACAGGAATACATGTATCTACATAAATACTCATACTAATATGTACGTGTCTATATATATATGTATATATATATACATGTGTGTATGTAAATAGATACATAATATATATATATATATATAATATATATGTACAAATGTATAAATAAAGATAAATATATAAAACACGTAAACAGGAATACATGTATCTACATAAATACTCATACTAATATGTACGTGTCTATATATATATATATATATATATATATATATAGATATACAAGTATCTGCATAAATACTCATACTAATATGTACATATATATATATATATATATATGCAACACAATACAGATCACATCTTTGCATATGTTCAGTTGGCCCAACAAACGCGCCGTATGCGAGCTACAACAAACACGCCGGTATCCCTGTGGTTGGCCGAGCTTTAACGGGGTGTGGGGCGGGTGGCTTCCACTCATCATGATCACCTTCACCACTACCATCATCACCAATACGCAATGCCTACAGGCCCACACGATCTCTACCGTTTGCGATCGCGCCATCGTACGTCAAGCGCTGCCGGCTTCCCTATTGCGGCTGCTGCTGCTGCTGTTTTCTGCCTCCTAATAGATCGCCTGAACAACGTTTCCTTCGAGTGGTCAGGGCGCGCCGTGATCGTCGGCGTCGAACGGCATCGCCTACGGGGTGACTCCGGAGGGGGGGGGGGGTAGCAACTCATAAATACTCGATATGTCAGTGAAAGTTGAGGAACATATCGAGATCGAATTGCGTCTCGAATCGCAATCGACGCCAATCGATGATAGTAGTCAAAGGTTGAAAGGCCGAATTGAACGCGGTGGCCAAAGCTAGGTGGCTGGTGTTGCGGTGTTGGGGTGCGGGGGTGCGGCTGAAAAACCCCTAAAAGGCAAGCAGACAGACAGACAGACAGGCAGGCAGGCGGACAGACGGATGGATGAATGAATGGACGGGGGGCGCGCGGTCGATCGGTCGGGGTCAAGAGGGCAAAGTTTCAGAGCGTCGCGGTCGTTGGTTACGTTGGCATCGTCGCATCGAGAGTACAACACCAATTTGACTTTGCCCCGCTCTCGAACGCCAAGTGACCAGACGGTGACCGGCTAGGCAATTCAAGCTTAGGCAGAATTTATTCCACCACGGGAAAAGTTTGTGGCAACGGCGAACGCTGGCCCACCCGGGTCTGTCAGCCACCGGACTTTCATTGCCCCCCTTTTCCCTGTTTCTCTCCTTTTCTCTGCCTCTCTTGTTCCTTCTACGCTCAATGGGTGTGTATGCGTCTCTCTCTCTCTCTCTCAATTTTCCCTTCTCTGTGTGTTTCTTTCCCTGCGCCAGCCCCTCTTCCCTTCTCGGTACGTTTTCTTCTCGCGCAAGAATGGTCAATACAACAGCATTATGGGTAGACGAATCAATATCGTCGTTGGCGTCGTACAAGTAACGCCTGTCCGAAGGCTAGACAAAATAGGTTAAGGGGCACACATGATTGCGCTGGCAGCGGCGGGGGTGAGGCTACTGCTGGGGCTTGGTTGGTTAAAAAGGCGTCCGTGGTAGTGGTGTCATTTTTTTTATTATTATTAAACGCACCCCGAAACGGGGGGATATTTATGTCCAGATAAATTGTTACAGTTGCGCGCTTGGCGGCTACTGCGCCATGCAAAAAGTCTGTTTACAAAGGTTTTCTTTGCGGTGGCTTTTGCGTATAAATTTGCGCTACTTCGTGTTAGTATTACGACCTTATTAAAAAAAAGATTGCAGTCTTTTCTCGTTCTGACAGATTTTATCGAACATTTTGGTATCGTTGTCTTCTAAAAGCTGTAAAATTGAATCACATTCAATCTCTTTAGGGTCAATATTGCACCTGTATCCGACGCGTTTTAAAAATCTGATATGTATTGTAGAGATGAGTTTCTTGTCTCTCGCAAGGCCTGTATTCCAAACAGGAGACGCGTACAGTATCACTGGTAACACATATTGTTTGCAAAGACTGACATAGAGCCTAGCGTCCGACAGTACAAACGTCCGCATAATCCAGTTAACTTTCCTGGGTGCGCGGGCGACAGTTTCCGTTATATGTGCGCTATATTTTAAACTAGTGCAAGTCGATACACCTAAGTCTTTCATGATCGTTGCAGACTGTAGATTCTCACCGCCAAGGGTATAGGAGTACCTAGGATTTGTTTTACCAAAATGTAGAATAGCGCACTTTTGTACGGACAATTTGAGATCAAGTTTACAAACCAATTCAAAGAAGCTACCTAATACTGCTTGTAAAGCCGCAGCCTTAACATCATCATCAACAATAGTATACATTTTAATATCGTCTGCATACATTTTCATATGTACATGTTTCGGGACGATGTGTTTCAATGAATCAGCGTACAATATGTACATAAGCGGCCTAAGTATGGTGCCCTGTGGATAGCCAGAAGTGACTCGAGCACAGGATGATAGGCAGTCATGAACACGTACGCGGAAAGTTCTGCTACAAAAGGGTGCAGCTACCCACTCAACTATTTTTCTGCCGACACCATAACTACGGAGGACCTGCAGGAATTTATTGTGTGTGACCGTTTCAAATGCCGACTTAAAGTTAAAATATATGCAATCGAATGGCTTGCTGTCATTTACCATCAAGGCCCAATCATTTTGTGTTTCAAGGAGTTGCAGGACCGTAGAGTAGCCTGGTCGATAGGCGAACTGTTCTCTTGAAATAAGTCCCTGAAGATTAGCGTCGTTGTAAACGGCTTCAGCAATTACGCTCTCAAATAGTTTGCTGGCAACAGAAGTAAGCGATACAGGACGTTTATGGCCAAAAACACAGTTGGCCACTTTAAAATGTGCCAAATGTCTCAGCGATACGTGTTACTAGGCCGGCCGGTTTGGCTCGGTAGGCTGGTTAACAACATAGACCAAGGATTTCGACACCTACCGAGGCTGTTACCAGGCCTTGCTTCGAGGAGTTAACGTGTGTAACCTTCTAGAAAACACTTACACGGAACATACTTTTGTCTGGTCTTAGGTTGCAGTAACCTCTATTTATTGTGCATATATATATATATATATATATATATATATATATATATATATATATATATATATATATATATATATTCAAGATGTGTTGAGTGCAATTGTGCCAGAAAATTGTTCTAAAATGAATCAACTCACCAATTTATGAACGTCGATTTCCCTGAAGAGTGATTACCAAGGAGCAGCACCGAAATCTTCCTCTCAGGAACGTCGGGACTTGGTAACCCAAGCTGATTAAAGATCTCAAGCAAGCCTGTAACCAAACGTGAAACGAGGACATAATGAAAATTAGAAAATAGCTTTCTTGTTTGTTAGTTTTGTAATACGTATTCGTCGCCGTAAAGTTAGATCGGCATAACTTGTACGGCAACGTGTAATGGTAGTGAAACTTGAACGCATAGACAAATAATAATAAATTTAAATCTTCTCTTAAATAATAATAATAATAAATATTTAGTTAGTCTACCGCCCGCTGCAATGCAATTGTGCCACCTTCTTTCCTATTTTTCGAAACATTTTGGAACATAAACGGATTTTTCGGATTCTAGTTGAGTTGCTCCTAATTCTTCTTTATCTCCTCTATAGTTTCGAAACATTGTCCCTTTAAATTGCTAAACCGTGGGAATGGTAGGAACTATCCGTGGGAACAGGAAAAAGTCGTAAGAAGCCAGGACCAGCAAATAGGGAGGCTTTGGAAATATAAAAATCGAATTGTTCATAAAATAATCTGTAGTCAGCAATGACGTGAGTGCCGGTGCGTTTTTGTAATGGGGAATCCAAATCCTGTTCGTAAAGCGTTCAGGCCTCTTGTGTCGAACATTCTGTTCGCGGTACTACTCCGTATTGACGTTAGAACTAGGCAGTACAAATTCGTGGAAGATGATGCTCTTGTAGCAAACAAAAAAACAGTCAAACGAACCTTGGTGTTAGATCTGTTATGTCTGATTTTTGTTCGATCGCCTCTCTACTTGGAAGCACTACTGGGTAAATTAGGAATTGGTTTTGATGTTGTAACCAACTACCAACCAACTCGTACCCTGTAATCACTCTCTGAGGAAATCCAGGGTCTTCTGCTCTCTTCTGAAAGCTCAATTCGGATATTTCCCGAAGGGCGTTAGTTTGCTGGAAATTAAACAGTTTTGGAGCGTTCATTTAAGACTGAAAGCGAACTTCGCTTTCAGTCCTCTGACGCATAGAATATCGGTTACGACTGTTGCAACTTATATCATATTATCATAAGATATCTTTGATCCTTCAACTATCTATCTGATGGCAACTGTTGAGTATAATGTCATGAACTTTTCAACGTTTTAATCTGTTATTGATGTCGACGGCCTTCCCGAATGGGAGTCATCTCCGGTATGTTCACGTGCATTGCGAAACCAGTCACCATAAGCAGTTCGTGGATTCTGCTTGATCACCAAAAGCAGTTCGTCACACAATTCACCTTCTTAGAACATATATATATATATTTTTTACTACTTTTTACTTTCTTTGTTTTTAACACAGTAGAATTAACACAGTAGAATCGTTGGCTGTCAATTTTCGGCACCTTAAAAAGAGCCTTCTTAGCTTGTTTTCCTCAGTTCTTTGAACCAATCTTAAAAATAAGCGCTGCCACATTTTGGCGCGAATTGTTTTCCAGATCAATGGCGAAGTTCTAAGTAGAAGAAACCGGAAGGCCGCGACGGTGTCGATTCAATCTTTTTTATATGCATATATATATGTATATGTATATATATATATATATATATATATATATATATATATATATATATATAGCCTACGCCTAGACCACTTTCTGTCAGTGCCGCCGTATCTTTGGCATTACATTTTTGTTGCGTACATAATACAATACTATTTTTGTTAGTATCATTAGAGAAGGACAACGCCGATAAGCGCTATATATACATATATATATATATATATATATACAAAGGAAACACGCCCCGCATTGATGTCATCATATGTCGTTTGACCGGCCTGTTCAGTGTCGTGAGCCCAACTTGCTGCTGAGTCCGAGTCGTTGCCGTCATCTGCCGCCTGCTTCGTCTCCGTCCTATGTGGTCTTGTTGATGACCGCCGTCGCCGGACCTCTCTTTACCTCTGTATGTGTCGGGCACCTCACACGACACAGGCGACATTTGAAGTTGTCCTTTGCTCGATCAGTGAGTCAGTCAGTCTGTCTGTCTCTCTATCTACATCATCGGCGCAATCTCCGCTGCCATCGCCATCATCATCATCATCGCCATCGCTTCGCTGTTGGCTTCATGGCGAAAACGGCGACGACTCTAATTCGTTCCTTCGTCCCCCCCCCTCCCGTGCGTCGGCGGCGCCACCGCCCATCCCCCCACGTTCGTTGACTTTGATAGGATTTGTCGCCGCCATCCTCTTGTGCTCTAACTGTCGTTGTTGTTGTCGCTGCCGTCTAGCAACTCTGTACCCCCACCCGCACGCTCAGACACCCCCGTCCCACTTGGGTTCTCTATCTCTTTCCCTCATCCCTCAACCCCCGACTCTCTCTCTTAGTTCGAATTTCTCCACGCAACTTCAACAGTGCGCTATATGCTCTTTCTTGTCTATCTATCTCACACTATCAACCTATCAGGCGTCTATCTATTTCAGCTACCGCTCGTTGCTGCAACGGGCCTTCCGTCCGCACATCTTCGACTTTCTTCGTTTCGGCTTCATCGTCGTCGACGTCGTCCCGATTCTGTCCTTCTCTTTCTCTACCGGCTTAAGATTCCGTCTTTCGATGCTCCTGATGCTCCGCATTGCGATGGCCCCGGTACGCAAGCGCCCCCCCTTCCGACCCCCAGCGCTTTCGTGTGCCCTCTGAATTGCTCTGGATACAGAGACAACCTCCTCACCCCCGCGTGTGTGTGTGTCCAGCGTCTCTTATGTGCCAGTTTGGGGGTGTCGCACGTCTCTTATGTGTGCCTGTGTGTCGTGTCTATCGAGTTTCGGTCGATGTCGTCGTCGTCGCCGGCGACGTTGTTGTTGCTGTTGTTGTCGTTATTGTTGTTGTTGTCGCCGACGACCTAGGTTTTCGTTGTCGTCCTTTTCCAGTTTACCTCATCCGTCCGCTAAGCCCAACTGCATCTCTCAACTTTCAAGTGTGTTCTTTCTTCCTACTTCTTGCGTGCGCAGCGGACAGACGGACGGGCGGGCGAACGGGAGTATAGGGGGTGCGGGGGTGAGCGCTCGTCGCTTGTCCGCTGCAGTGGGTCGTCGGGCAGCCTGCCGGCCGACGCCGGGGTTCCGACGGCTCGTCTGCTCGTCCGCTCGAAACAGTGGAAGAAAGGGACCTGTGAATAATTGACCCCGCGCTAGCCTGCCTTTTAAGAGTTCTGCTGCTCACTTCGGCCTCGCATGTAGACACTCGGTCGCCTATCCACCCTGCCCCTGATAGCCCCGCACCTCTGTCGCCCATAGGGATACTTCGACCCTTCTTCTCACTCCTCCTCATCCTCTTCTTCTTCTCCTCCTTCGCCCCCCCCCCTCCCCTCCTACCCGAAGAAATCTCCCCGAGGTGCGCCAGCGACCTACCTACCTGCCTGCCTACAAAGGGGCTCAACGAACGGCCCGCAGGGGCTGCTGCCGAACAGTTCCTATCGTCACCGTTGGAATCTCTTTCGACGACAAAGGTAGCGTTGCACCGGCAGTGGCGGTCTTACCATCTGCGTCGTCCGTTTCATCGTCGTCAGCAGTAGCAGCAGTGGCAGCAACTGCGGGGAGTCGGTGATTGTCCAACACCGTCCCGAAGCTCGTGATGGCGTTCACGACGCGCTATCCGACAGTAAGGCTTCTTCCTCAGCCTTGCTGCCGCCGCCGCTATCGTGGCGGGTAAACGTTTGGTATGGTCGGTGGGCGTGAGGAAGCACGGAGGGGCAAAGGGAATAAGGTAAAATGGCCACCCACGACCCAAGAAGTTGCGCTGCTTGTAAATGAAATGTCATATATACTTAACTTGAAGCAAGTGGCTAAAAAGAAGTCAGCGAGAACCAAGTAAGTCCGCTGGTGGCGGCTGTGTGTGGGTGCTGAGGGGTTCCAGCGCAGAGGGGCACAGAGAACAGAATTACTGAAGAAAGACCTCTTCTTTACTCAGTCGTGCCAACTTAGCCTCATCCTTCTGGGCAATCTTCTCCCTTGCCCTACCTCCAACTGCCCGCCTCTTTCCTCACCCCTAGACCCCGCGTATACCCAGCATACCTAGCTAGGCAGACAGGCAGCAGAGACACAGCTAGCAAGACCTTGAAACCCCTCGTGTGGAATCTCTCCTCCCCGCCAAAAGCACGTCCCCTTCAGAGTCTGTTACTCGCCCTTGTAATTGCTTCACTCACTAGTCAGTTCACCGCCCGCCTGTCCCTGCGTGCCGCTTGCTCATAGCGCATGTGTCGTCACACAACGGATATACAACCCCCGCGCCCCACGGGTCTCCTTCTACAGGGCCTTCAGGGCCGCTCCAAGCTCTTCTTCTTCGTTCCCTTTCGCTTGCCCTCGCGGCGGCTGTATTGCATCAAGCAAACAATTTAGTTACAGCAGCGGATGAACAACGCCAACACGGCACTCGGCCGACGGCTGCCGATGCGCACTCATTCGAGAGATACGCCTGCCTATATACCTGGCCTTCTCAACTCTCCGTCCATGTATGCAGTGCGTATGCCCGCACGCACACATTACGTGCCTGCCTATCTATCGATGTAGGTATGTAGGGCAGTGCCACCAGGCAAACACCACGCTCGGTAACAACAAGAGAGTGAAACGCGTACGCGACAGTGCTAAGAGCAGCAACTGAATAGTAGTAACAGAGTAATGATATCCTAAGCTCCCGAATGTCGCCGGAGACCGGCCCCACATGCACGTCGTGGTGCGCTACCGTATTCCGCCTGAACGTATTCGCTGTTCCGCTCGATAGTGGCTGCACCCTAAACGGCAGTTACGATCAAGCTCGATGCAGGATATAGGGCAATAAAGAAAGCACGTGATCTCATGATTGAAATCGTATACATTATAGTAAAAGTGAATCAACAAATTCAACATAAAATAAAGCTACATTCAGGTATCCACTCACAGAATGCGTGAATTGCCTTATCAGAACGGAACTCTTAAGTTAAACGGCCCTAATCGGCGCAAAAGACTTAAGCCGAATCCAATTATTTATCTTACTGAATAGATTGGTAGTTATTTTTTAAACTCGACGCCTTAATACGCTTCGCAGACCTAGTGCCCTCAAAGTTCGATCACGGACATATTGATAAAGCATATTGATCGTATGCCGACCGCATTTAAAAGCGAGCTCGATCGAGAAAATATTTATTTGCATCACGCAAACCCTGGCTAGCTTACCTACCTATAGGGGGAAGCGGGGAGCTACTGCGGCCAATTCCACCTGGCACCAAGACTCAGCGGCATGTTCATGCGTGCCCCTCTGTCTCCTTGGAGAACTAACAACCCTTACATGAACATCTGGCAGCATGCGGTCAACCGTTCGCGACTAATTATGAGAAGTCTTCTTGTCTCAAAACTCTCCAATGGAGATTATCACATGAAGAGTTCATAAATATCTGTTTGACCCCGGCCGTCTGCCATCACCAAGATCACGCGTTTAATTTGTGAGTGAACGTCCTGAGCTAGCTTTGAAAGCCCTGATCCTCAGACCTGGCACGCCCCGAAACGCTCCAGAACATTCTATGTCAATTTTAACATTCGTAGTGTGTTACTGCACAGCGTTTCGAAACAATCGCCGCTGACGCCGGACCGTGGAGAAATGACGCGCTGCTCGAAGCCGCTCTGGGATGTCGGAAGAGAGACGTTGCGTGGCCGTCGTGCGTCACCAGTCAGAAGCCTAGCGTAAGCGTGTGTCTGTGCGAGCTCACGTCTCATGGCTGTGGCAGCGGCTAGCAACGGAGGCGATGATCCGACAACCGCACGACCTAACAGTCCGGCAACTACCTGCCTTTGGAACACCACTCGCTTGCACCGAATCGAGATGTAATGGCTGATTATCTATCTGGCCTACATCGACAATCCATTTTAGGATGGCTTCATGCTCCGCTGAACCGTGTTTGTTGTGCACGGTTCACCTACGGTAAACTTAGAGCTTGTAGTACTCATAGTAGTAGTAGTAGTAGTAGTAGACGTCGCGGTCGTAGACGGAGTACGAACAAAGCGCGCTGAAGCTAGGTCGAGACAGAAAAAGAGATCTTTAGAGCGCGTGGCAAGAGAGAGAGGGGGGGAGAGAGTAAGTGAGGGGGTCATGAAAGAAGAGTGGTAAAAGGTATACGGTAGCAAGGGGGCGCACTTTACAGAGGTTAAATGGCACTTGGTAGGAGGAAGCTCTTCGACGGAGAGTGTTGATGTCCAAAACACAAGAAGGCTCCTCACCTAGACCGGCCCGGGTCGGGCAATGGGGGGCGCGGGGGTGGGGTGAGAATCCACCGACCCGAAGCAATATACAATCCAGAGGTGAGGCCGGTATAGAGGAGGGGGGCGAGAGCCGGTATAAGGAAAGGGGGCTCAAACGGGGGCGACACAGACCGAGACGTCTTCTCATCTTCGTGTCGAAGGCAAAACCAGGCCGCCAGGCCGGCCCGAGCGACGGCAGTCCGTCCGGCCAGCCGTCACTCGAAGTCTAAGCGACGAAGGCTTCGCAATGAGCGAACGATCGCAGGCACCGACTACCTACCTACAAAGGAATGGAAAGCACGGAAGCACAGCCAGAGCTTCTACTGGCTGGCTGACTGGCTGGCAGTGCCGCAACAGCAGCAAAAGCAGCCCGTTTCACTCGACCGTGGCTCAACCGTGGTCGTCCGCGTTCGGTCGACAAATATCAAACTTCTTCTCCTTCTCATCCTCTAGCGCAGAGAGCTTCCTTCGCCTACTTCGATTACTACCACTACTTCTATTACTACTGGTGCTAGTACTACGACAAGCACCGTTCGTCGAGCTGCCAGTGGCGGACGTTGGTGGCTTGAAGTGCGTGTGGAGGGCAGTGGAGGGGTCGCCGTGGAGGGCAGAGGGGTCGAGGCTCGAACGCGGATCGAGAGGGCACAGGCGTTCCGCTGTTTAGTGAGCCGAGTCTAATGGGCTGTTGGTTGGTTGTTCAGCGTCAGAGACTGAGGAGAACCGCCAGAGATAGAGAGAGAGAGAGGGAGGGGGCGCCGATGAGAAGAACAGACTGGCAGGTCACAGTGTCCCCCACCACCACCGGCATCGCCGCCACCGCCGCCGCCGCTCTTCTTGTTGTCGTCGCTGTGGTTGTCGGCATCAGCCGTGTGTTACTACAGTGGGTAGGAATGGTATCATGGCATTGCGTGCCATACCCCACCAACCCGTGGCGGAGGCAATGATGGTCACCATCCTAATGGTTAGTGAGCATACCTTTCTGTTTGTCTGGCTGTCTGTGCGTCGTCTCTCGGCCGGCCGTGCGTATCCCCAGCCTCGTACGGCGATTTCAGGGGAGACGGCGGGGGGTGCGGTTCCGGTGAAGGGAGATGGGACAGAGAGGCATTCTGGTAAGCCTCGTCGTACGGCGTTGGTTGCTGGCATTGGCAAGCGTTTGCCGGCCGGCAGCCCAATCGTAGAACCAGTGCATCCCCCTTCCCCCCCTCCCCCCGTCCGCCATCCCTAACAGTGAGAGATGTTCCTTCGACAGACACTTCGGCTTCGATTTGCGACCACAGCAACGCGCAGCTGGAGGACGAACGTGGGGAGGAAGGAAGGAAAAGGGGGGGGGTCGAAGAGAAAAATGAAAAACGGACCGATGGATGCGCGACAGACGGATGGACAAACGCAGCACTGCAGCACAGCTCCATTGCGGGCCCAGCAACCATGAAGCGATCCATGAATCAACGAAATTCCCGTCATAACTCTTACGCCGCTGCCGCCGCCACCCCAGCCGAACCGGCCGCGCCGTGACGGCTTGCTGGCGGCGGCCGCAGCAGCAGCAGCAGAAGCAGTGCCAATAAACGTAATTGTTCATCATCGCCGACACACTGTACACTTCACAGTGCAGAAGAAACGACTCGATGCAACCGAAACAACAATACGACATCGAACGCACATTAAGTGTGCGAGACTTGCGTAGGGCTAGCAGACCTAGGGGCTAAGAAGGCTACGTGCGCACGCTAACGCACACACGCGCGGGGGTAAGCTGGGGTAGTACAGCGCAAGCGCAAGCGGGGGTAATACAGTGCGGGGGTTATACAGGGTTAACACGCTGGAAGAGTAAGCACAAAATTGAAACAATTTCACAAAAATTATGTTCATTTACACAAAAACACTTACACTCTCAGTTTGTTAATCAAGTTTCTAGGGAGTATACAGTAAAAAAAAATTCTCAAGCAGCATCCGTTTTTAATGTGACCCCACTTGGCGTAAACCACAGTCCAGGGGGCCAACCTACAGCTCTAAATCTTCTGCTCAAGAAGAAGGCCTCGCGCGAATCACAAACGACCTCTTGTGGTATCGTATCTCCAAGCTACTTATTGCACACAGTGCAAGCTTTGGTGTCAAGAATCTCTGTGCAGGAAATAGTCAGGCCGTGTAAATTAAAACAACAACAGCAACATTAACAACAAGAGGGAACAGTGGCCGACGAGAAAAGTGGCCATTTCTCAGATGCAAAATGCACTCTTGTCCACGGCATCAGATGACCCTCTAAAAAATTAGATGGCGGTACCTCGCTCCATCAATTTGGACTTCATGGGGGATGAAAGCCCGCGGCATGCGCACGTCAGTGGTTATCCCGGGCCGCACCATTACTGAGGCTGGTGCTTCCACGCTCGTGACTTTTCAATTGCTGTCGCACGTTGTGGAATCCTTGCTGCAGGCATACCCGATCGCCTGCCTGTTTACATATCGTTCATCAGTGAACAATCTGTTTCTCATATTTGGGAACTCGCCACGAGCGAGTAACATACGAAAGAGAAGGGCGTAAACCCGTTCGCAGCAAAACCCTTTTTGCTTGCACCCGTAAGAGCATGAACTTGTTGTATCTTGCTAGTTTTACCTTAAAATGACTTCTCATGATCCACTGCCGTTCGATATTTTCAAGTAGCATGCAGCTATCTTTGCAGCGCTTTGCTTCGAATATTCAGTCCTTCTCAATCGGACTTCTACCTTTATGATAGCACACAATGTTCGTAACACGCCTGCTCACCAAATGGAGTGCTTCCATATTATGCCGCTTCATTCCCACGGTCTTTGGTAATATATATGTATATATATATATGCAGTCACCTTGTTTTAACATCACAAACTAAATCAGGTATTTCTAAACTTGGGCTGATTGAGACATGTAATTTTAACTAAATGCAGTCGTTCTGTTTTTCTGCCGGGTAAGCACCAGCAATCAGCCGGTTAAACAACTCCTACCTATTGAGACCAAATGAGGGACACAATATACGAATATATATAAACATGTTTTTAAATAATAAATAAATTTAGTCTACACAAAAAGTAGGCTTATTTATAAAGAGTAGGCAGAAAATAAGTAACTACACGATCGTCTATCAGCACTAACGCTCGTGATCGGACACCAATATGCTCACGTATGAGGGACACTCTTAGTGGACAAAGCGCGCCTGATTATGAAATGCAATTCCCCACACGAATTGTAATTTTTGTTTGTCGTGACTTTTATTTTTAATGTAATACTATTGTCCCGCTTACGTTATTGCTTACGATATTACTCAGCAGATCTACGCTCAAATCACATCGAACTTTTACATAGTCTAAAGTTTGAGGAAGACAACAAAATGTCTAGAAATAACACCAGCTCCAACACTTGCAATGATCCGAAAATGTTGACGACGGAGACGACAACAACAGCAATAACTACAACATCAACAACAGCAATAACAACAACAATGGGCAACATTGACGGTAACGTTTTCATCAGTAACAAGTACCGTAACAACGGCATAAACAGCAATACCAACGACCAAAGCAATCGTAACGACAACAACAACCTAATTGTCTACTGTTAACATTAGCACTTCGAGAAGTGGCAAATGAAACTATAAGAAAATGTTGGAAAGCAAGCAAGAGAGAGAGAGTGGGCTGAAGAAGATGAGAGAGGGAGATACAAAGAGGCGGAGTCGATATAATGGCTTCTACCACATTCTGATTTGCCGGAAAAGTCGTTACTTAGAGGTGTATTAGTGTGTCCGGTGTCGCTGCCGTTGTTGCTTTTACTGTTGTTGCTGTTGTTGTTGTTGCTGCTGTTGTTGTTGTTGTGGTAATGGTGGTAGTAACTGTAGTTTCTAACGCCAAAGACGGCGTAATAGACGACGACGACCTATGCTAATAGTGATCGTCCGGTAAGATTAAACAACCGTCTCGACATATTCGTTATTGTCGTCTCGTGATGGAAGTGGCTGCGTAAAGAAAGAAAGATGTGGGGATGGTGAAGGCTGGAAGAGTGGGTTCGAGTAAAGGAAAGGAGGAACCAATGGAGAGCGAATGACAAGCGAATGCAGCCGGACACACACAGAAGGTTACTGTACTGTGTGACGACTGTGTTTACTAGCTGGTAACGCGTGCTAACCGTCGTCCACCGTTTTTTTTTGTTGTTGTTGTTGACGTAGTTGTTTTTTTGCTGCCAGAATTGTCATCGTTGTTGTTTTTATTATTATCACTGTTGCCGTAGCAGTAGTAGTAGTAGTAGTTGTTGTTGTTGTTGTTGTTGTTGTTGTTGTTGTTGTTGTTGTTGTTGTTGTTGTTGTTGTTGTTGTTGTTGTTGTTGTTGTTGTTGTTGTTGTTGTTGTTGTTGTTGTTGTTGTTGTTGTTGTTGTTGTTGTTGTTGTTGTTGTTGTTGTTGTTGTTGTTGTTGTTGTTGTTGTTGTTGTTGTTGTTGTTGTTGTTGTTGTTGTTGTTGTTGTTGTTGTTGTTGTTGTTGTTGCTGTTGTTGTTGTTGTTGTTGTTGTTGTTGTTGTTGTTGTTGTTGTTGTTGTTGTTGCTGTTGCTGTTGTTGTTGTTGCTGCTGTCGTTGTTGTTGTCGTTGCTGTTGTCGTTGTTGTTGTCGTTGCTGTTGTTGTTCTACGTCCTGCCCCCGTCTATTGCCTCGCTGTCTCGCTAACAGCGAGCATGCACACGTGGCGTTCGTTTTGTGGCGACAACCGTTCCTAACTAAAACAGGCCTAGCAACAGGCACAGCAGCAGTGGCAACAACAGTAGCCGCAGCAGCATGGCGGCGTCGCTAAAGGTAACCACCAACCGTCTACTAAACGATATCAGCATTAGCAACAGCACACAACAAAGCTAGAAGGAGGACGATGAATACGACCGACCTAACAAAACGAGAAATAGTAGCGATAGCAACATGAGCAGCAGCAGCAAGAACAGCCACGAGACCAGCCAACCGGATTAAGAGAAAGATCACCACCATCGTCATCATCGCCCCATAGATTCTAAGCTAAGACTTGTCCAGCGTCGGACGATATGTGTCGCCGATACGCGCTGTCTCGATACGTCTGGATCTGGCCGCCCACTATGACGGTCGTCTCGCCGTCGTCTTCGTCGCCAAGACCGCCCTGACGACCAACTGGGCGGCTATGGTGTGGGGGCGGCGGCGGCGGCCATGGCGCGGGCAGCACCGCGGCTAAGGAAGGGAAGGAGCGCGAGCTACGAAACAAGCTGCCAACGACCAGCGGTCGGCGCGCGCAAGCATCTGACGAACTTATGAAGCACTTATGACGAGAGATAAGAAATGACGGGGCGGGAAGGCGGATAACGACTGTTCGCGGCAAGCGCGCTCTCTTTCTCTCTCGCCTTCTCTCTTCCTGGCGGGCGACCAATCGACGCCACGCAATCATGGCGAATGACCGAACGAACCGTTTGACGAAGAATCAAACGCACCACGACGCCACGTCTGTCTGACACAAGCCGTCTGACGAAACAAGCTGTCGTTGCTTGTGCCCAAAGCGGCAAAGTCTTCCAACATCTCGTTGGAGGACAGGTCGATGTGTCACGTGTACTGTTCGCGCGGAGATGGCGACAGCGGTAACGGTGGCGGTGGTGGTGCACGCAGCACGCCCACATGCATACCGCTGTATGCCTGTATGCACGCGCAGATACAGCTAGCCTGTATATACACTATATGTACATGTACATACAGCATGTATATACACTATATATACATGCACATACAGCATGTATATACACTATAGATACATCTACATACAGAATGTATATACACTATATATACATATACATACAGAATGTATATATACTATATATATATATATATATATATATATATATATATATATATATATATATATATATATATATATATATATATATTTTATTTATTTTTTAATATATAAACACTACCTTGTTATAATTTATTAAGACTACAAATGGAGCGACAATTGTCTCCCGAGAACGTGTGCACTGGGAATGTTACTCTATCTCATACATATATATATATATATATATATATATATACTATATATATGTACCTACAGAATGTATATACACTACATATACATATTCGATTTAGGAATATATAATACAGATACAAGAGCAGACATTTAACTACGGTGTTTGCAGCCCACGGCTTTCATCACGTGTTATGCAACACGGAAGAATTCCACGATCCTCGGGAGTGTTGCGGGTGCACGAGGTGCTCTGGCCAGTGTGATAGCTACGAACGCCGCAGCATGTCCAGCAGCTCAGTCAATAGCTAAACTAGCAAGATGAGAGACGACCCAATGACGTGAAGGAAGCACTAGTTGTGTCTGATGTATATGTTTATAATTTTACCCGACGTGGGTGTTAATAAATAATAATAATAATAATAATAATATACATGTACATACAGCATGTATATACATTATATACACTACTAACTAGTGGCTAGTGTATATCTATCTATCTACCTATATGACTTGGTGATCGCACAAACAATCACCACGTCCGAGTGGCACGAACGGACCGCGTCACGCCACGCGTCGAGCAGAGGCAGCGACGCCAGTAGCAGCAGCAGCCACAACAGCAACAACAACAACAACAACAACAACAACAACAAACACAACAACAACAATAACAGAATCAACAAGAACAACAACACCCGGATCGTTGTCGTCGTGGTCGAATGAGCTTTTCTCCGAGAAACCGTGGCCGTGTTCTTCACTTGTTTCGTTTGGTTGGCGCAGCTCCTGCTGCTTCTACTGCTACAACTGCACCGCTCACTCTTACCTCTACTGCTGCTGCTGCTGCGACTACGACGACTACTAAAGATATATTTAATATATATTGGCTACTACGGTTACTACTGCTATTACTAGTAAAGTTTTCGGGGGGCTGACCCTCAGCCAAGATTTAACGTCCACGGAACTGTTTTTCACATTGCTTCATAGACGGATAGACCCCCATAAATACAAATGTGCAGCGGTGGGGTTCGAACCCGCGCACCCATGTGTCTCCTCCGGTTGCGAGGCGGAAACTTAATCCACTACGCCACCGGGCTCGACACTACTGCTATTACTACTACTACTACTACTACAACTACTACTCAATTTGAAATCAACACTTTTCGGGGGGCTGACCCTCTGAGCCAAGATTGAACGTCCACGGGACCGCTTTCGTTGCATTGCTTCGTAGGACGGACGCCATAAATACAACGGTGTGTGCAAGGGTGGGGCTCGAACCCGTGCTTCACCTAGATGTCTCTTTCGGTCGCGAGGCGCACGCAAATGGCCCCACCGCGCCACCGGACTCGACACTACGACTACAGCTCGCGTTACTACTACTACTATTTGTTTTTCCTACTAATAGTAGATAGTAGTAATAGTAGTAGTAGTAGAGTCGAGCCCGGTGGCGTAGTGGATTAAGTCTCCGCCTCGCGACCGGAGGAGACACATAGGTGCGCGGGTTCGAACCCCACCGCTGCACATTTGTATTTATGGGGGTCCGTCTATGAAGCAATGTGAAAAACAGTTCCGTGGACGTTAAATCTTGGCTGAGGGTCAGCCCGAAAACTTTTTAGTAGTAGTAGTAGAAGTATTTAACTAACTAGCTAAAAGTATAACTACTACTAAAAAATAAATAATAAAATAAATAACTACTACTACTATTACTACTAGTAAAGCTTTCGGGCTAATCCTCAGCCAAGATTTAACGTCCACGGAACTGTTTTTCACATTGCTTCATAGACGGACTACCCCCGTAAATACAAATGTGCAGCGGTGGGGTTCGAACCCGCGCACCTATGTGTCTCCTCCGGTTGCGAGGTGCAGACTTAATCCATCACGCCACCAAGCTCGACACTACTATTACTACTAATAATAAAGTTTTCGGGCTGACCCTCAGCCAAGATTTAACGTCCACGGAACTGTTTTTCACATTGCCTCATAGACGGACCCCCATAAATACAAATGTGCAACGGTGGGGTTCGAACCCGCGCACCTATGTGTCTCCTCCGGTTGCGAGGCGAGGACTCAATCCACCACGCCACCGGGCTCGACACTACTACTACAACT
>QVRM01004209.1:50000-167500 GCA_003439945.1 Dermanyssus gallinae | reverse complement strand
GCCAGCTCTATGTCGTGCAGGCTCGTTGTCAACACGGTGTGCCATTTAGGCTTCATGCACCCGCATGCCGCGTTACAACAAGGAGCGCTTCATTGCGCTTCACGTCCTGTAAAACTGCACAGCTTAACAATGCAGCACGACTAGCAATCACCCACTCTCTCAGGGGTGGGTGATCCCCTCAACGGGGGATGCATTTACAAACATATATACACAAACATGTACCTCTCCTTCTACAACCCTTCTCTTGTTCATTCATATACGAAGCGCCACGCAATTTTGCGTTAAGTTCATCAAAGAGCGCTGTTGGATTTAGCGTGTGTCGTGTGTATGACCTGGCTGGAAATTGTCATTGTTTTTGTTTTAAATTCCTTTTAAATCGTCTAAAAATAATTGCAAATTTTAGTACGTCCATGACAGAAAACACGCTCCGGAGCCACCCAATGACTAGTAAAGCAGGCTTATTTTATATACGCAAAAGCGACCAATTCACCAGGCGTGGTCAGTCCTGCCTGCACTTGAGTTCGTGACTTGCCGCAATGCGAGAGACATATATTTGCAGTTAAACCGTTGTTGTATTGCCCATCTAGGTAGATAGATCTCCAAGACAGTGGCTTCCAGTGGCTTGTTTGCACCGACGAAAACCGACGACCACTATGAAATTGTCGTGGCACAAACTAGTCGAGGTTAATTGAAATGCAAAAAATGTAATACATGGAATCGTTGACCACGAGATGCTGTAGCTTTAAGGTGAAACCAAATCAGCAGAAAAACGCCAGCTCTTCTTACTATGTATTATTCTTCTTGTCGTCTCCTATCAAGGCGCTGCGCCGTGCTGCGGCTACGAGACGCAATAAGCTTGCACTACGCAGCAAGAAGGATATCCGATCGACAGACCAAGTTCTCTTCGATGTAATGCCAAAGTAATACCGAGCCTGGGGGGGTGGGGAGGAATCCGGGTTTAGTGGGTTTGCGAGTCTCACACTAGTCACGCAGGCTGCTAGTGGCGCATGTGCATCATGCATTCCCGAAACCTCCCAGAAAAAAAAAAAACAAGACCAAGTTCTGGGCGCTAAATATCTCAACAGTGCCACAATTGGGTGTGGTGATTACGTTAACATGGCGCTCCAAGTCTTATGCTTAGTATTGGCGACATTAGCCAGTCGACATGCTCGACTGCAAAATAGGTGCCGACGACGTTCGGTTCGACGTTAATAGTAAAGATTAAGAATCTTTTTTTATTTATTATTATTATTATTATTAGGTGTTAGGACAACATAATTGTGAGGTATGAATGTGTATCCTCGTTATTTCATGGTTACCGTCTAGCTATTCTCAGCCCATCGCACCTAATATCGACGCGGCATTTCCTCTGCAAACTGCCGGTGAAAGCAGCTGCCTCAGAAATTCGTCTTCGCGTATATCCCGATGTTTGCTCGTATTCGATCACCTAAGTCTTTTATAAATGTTGCTGTACTTCTGCTGACCGGGCCACTGTTTCCATTGCAATCGGCACGAAATTGTACCTAGGCTCTAACTCTGTGTACTTACGCCACATCTAATTAAAATAATAATAATAATAATAATTTTTTTTTTTTGGAACAAGGGTTTATTTTATCAATATGTACATGTATCACAATATAATAATAATAATAATTATTATAATAATAATAATAATAATAATAATAATAATAATAAAATACATTATTATTATTATTATTATTATTATTATTATTATTATTATTATAAATAAATAAAAGTTGTTGGCAGAATAGGAATCATTTCAGTATGCTAACAAACAGAACGATTTCTAATTCAGGACTCAAATAACGCTGAGACAGTCGTCGGCGAGACGATTCAAACAACCGTGATCTTTGCTGTCATTGCTACATGATCGCGACAATGCGCCGTGAAAGCCAATAGATGTCAGGAGCCAACATATGAAACCTATAGATAGCCTAGTGCAAGCACGATGTTTGAAAATATCATCATTTATTCGCGGTTCCTAGAACATCGCATTTTGTTTTTTGGTTCAAAAGTCAAGTTGGCCACACTGGCGACAGCGTCTATATGACGCGCCATGTTGCCCGGTACTCGGCATACAACGCAATTTCACATTTAGGGTTTATTGACAAACCCGCAATTTCACAGTACTAACATTTTGTAAACAAAAATACGTACAATGTGTAAAAGCACAACATTATCTTTTTCATACTTCAACACGAGCACAGCATTTGCCGTTACCTTCAAGCAAAAACGACTTAGTTAACAGCAGCCATTCTTAGCATCAACCTATACAAATATAAAAACGTGATCATAAAGAATGAAGCCGCAAGAAAGCCATTCTTAAACGCTCCACTCGCTTCACGCCTTAAAGTAGTACCACATTGTGCATCACTTCATGGCTATGGATGATAGGAATTTGCATTCCGACGAAATCCCGCTTACATGCACAATAACTATATACCCGGACTATAGTAGAGTCAATCTCTGTCGATACACGAGCGAGAAGCTTAACCAGCGCATTCTTATATATATATATATATATATATATATATATATATTCGAGCCACTGGCTGTTTTCAAGAAGCTAGTTTTAGAAAACGACCATTACTAGACAGACCTACATGGCATGACTACGACCTATATATCTTCAAAACGAAATATTGTTTCGACACATCGAGGCAACTGCATATACATAAATAGTAGCAAAAACAGCATCGATTACTATCAACGTTGTGTTTCCATGATAAGATATATACTTATTTGGTTACTAAGGGTTTTTTTAATGAGTAATTAAAATTTTACAACAACCAAACATGTGGTGAGTAAATGCATATATATATATATATATATATACATAGAGGGAGAAGAGAGTGTGTCGAACGCCTTTCTCTTGTCTGCGGGCAGGTAAAAAACCGCAAAAGCAGACCTTAGAAGTAATTTTGTTTACATGAAGCCCCAGAAGAGTTGTAAATTTCGGGATGGTTGCATTTCGTTCTATGCATAAATAAAAAAAAGAACAACAACAAGAGCTATTTGACGCTAATAAGACCAACGTGCTGATTTTGTGCAAAACTGTGCTAATGCGCTTTCACGTGCTTGCCATCCTGACGGGTTATGGTCAGATGAGTGCACGTTTGGTCTGTAACCCAACTAAACGGCGTAAACAACCGAATCTTCGCCCGAAGTTCCAGGGAAGCTACAGAACCCAGAAGCGTGCCCGGCCGATCGCAGGAAGGGGTTACAACCATGGTTTAAGCTGCCGGAATCACGGCAACCGGCATGAAACTCTGTTGAATTTAATCGACAAACAGCAATGTGTGGCGGTCAACTTTCATAAACGAAGTATCGTGGAGACCCTTGTATTTTCGTGGGCCACATTCGAGACCGACTTTCGGTGTTTCGACCGATTCTGGGCGTTTGGATGGGGCGCCGGCCCACGCGAGCAGAAGCGTGAAGAGGTGGTGCATGGGGCACCTTCCTGATTTTTGAACAAGTCACAGTGGATGCCGCAAAGCCCGGACACTATGCAATTTCTGTGCGGTTTCTGTGGGATTTTGAAAGCCGGCCTTGACTCGATGCCAAAGTTTGGACGAGCTGAAGTAAGCCTTTCGCGAAAAAACGACGTTTGCTACCTGTGACCGACAATCAATAGCGTCCCCAGCAGGCGGCGAGCGTCTGTGAAACACAATCAAGTTTTGAGTTCAAACGTAGCTTATTCAACGGAACTGCTTTTTAAGACGCTTATATTGCCGGTAAATAAAAATAGTTATGAAATAAATCAAACACCGAGACAAGAGTCACATTCGACAACAGTTTAAAGAATGCTTTCAATTAGCGCTTTGCACAATACGTAATCACAATAAGTATTTTCACAAGGACTTTTAAACAGAGTTTGATTACAATGCGGAGCAATAAGTAAGGCTACGCCCACCCACATATACGCGCAACTCAATGTTTACACTCATACAGCATATAGTATAGTACACAACGACAACAGGTAAAAACACAGTAAAAAAATAAAAACTAATTCAATCTGGGAAGGTGTTCCCATATTCGATGCACTAATAATCCCAATTTAGGACATAAGTAGATCACCGGTCTGATTCAGACTGTGAAATTAAAAGACATTTTCTTACTTCGCGAGCGAAGAGGTGCTTCGATGTGAGGCATCTAATATTTTCAGGAATGCAGGTCCAAGTTTCGGGCAGGCGGCATGCAAGTGAGTGTTGATTAAACTTCAAAAATACTGAGGGCACTGCGAAAGTTGTTGCACGCCTAACTGATGTCCGATTTAAGGTAGAAGTTAGTGAAAACGCAATCCCTGCGGATACAATACCTCGCGAAATTGGATATGCTAGCATTGGTAGTCTATTTAGCAGCATAAACGAACAAGTCAAGATATCTAGGGTTTACGCAACAGTCCTTATGGCTCCCGTGGCGGCGTGGTCTAGGGGACTCGTGCGCTAGTCATGGTTGTCATCTACCGGGGTGTCGCCAGTTCGATCCCTGTTGTTAATCGAATTTTCTTTGAGCGATGCTCATTCAGAATAGATGATAAACCATACCGCTGAGACTCAGCGGCCATAATGCCACAAGGAGGCTGTTGGGGAAACCCTAGATATATTAACATGTCCGGCCCTCGGTGCATTGAAGATATACCTCAGGTTAAGTTCCAAGCCCGCAGGGAACGGAGGATAGTCTAGAATTCAAAACAACCTCCTTAAAAATGTTTTTAATTCTAGTCATTATGGCTGCATTGTCTCCAACTTTTAGCGGTTTTGCTCATCAATTCTCCATGAGCATCTCGCGTCGCTCAAAGAAGACTCGATCTACAACAGGGATCGAACCTGTGGCATCCAGGTAGATAACAACCATGACTGGCGCACTAGCCCCTTAGACCACGTCTCCAATTATACAAGTGCATATATATGTATACACACTCATATATATATATATATATATATATATATATATATATATATATATATAGGCTACCGAACATGTAGTAAAGTTTCTTTATAAAAAAAATGTGAGAAATATTGAAGCAATATTATGAATGGCACTGATTTAATTTACGTCTTTGCTCGGAAAAAAATTGTTCAACCGGATCACTTAGTGCCGCCAGTAGTAGTAGTAGTAGTAGTAGTAGTAGCTCAGTATGATGAGAGCGAGTCGTCTCTAAATGAATCGAAGCGCACCATCAGGCCACCACCGACACCGGTTACGCGCTCGTCTGAGCCGAACGAACGGAGCGAAGAAGATGGCAGCAGATACGATAAATCGGTATGATCAAATATGCAGGGCCAACTATGACAGGTTTACGAAAGAGCACCTTGACGCGGGCCGGCTCCCCCACACGTGACTCTCTCAATCAGCCTAAACCGCTACTACTACCACTACTACGGGCATTCGCGGGACTCGGCGCGCCAGCACACCGCCCCGACATACAGGGGCGGCGGCGGCGGCGCCGTCGAGGTCGAGCCGTTGCGCGGCTCGATGTCGGGAGAAACCAAAAAAGTTCCCAAGAGACTCGTCTCCTCAGCTTCGTCGTCGTCGTGGTCGTTGTCGTCGTCGTCGTTGTCGTCGTCGTCGTCCACTAGGGCAGCTTCAGAAAGCGGCTATAAGATGGGATGGGATGGGGAGCAATTCCTGCCGAAGTCCAGCAGGAAATTAATCGACCCTCTGTGCCCTCTTCAGCGGACCCTGAGAGGGAGGCAATACCTCCAACGAGGGGACCGCTCGTTGTCAACAGGCGGTCGTCTGCTGCTGCTGCTATTGTGGTCGTAATATATTTTGACAAATCAATTCCTACGGAACAGCATCTTAGTTCCCAAACGCTGTACGTTTTATGAGTATCAGAATAACGTGGTCCTACAAAAAAAAGCCCATTTACACGAAAAACTAGGCGTTTTTTTGCTGCTGCTGCTGCCACCACAAACAACAACTGACTGCGAATGCGACGGCGGCGAAAGTTTGTGCTGTTTTTGCGAATCTGAAATTGGGCGCGATAGTACTACAGTCCAACAGTAGCTCAATAGTGGCGCTTTCGTGGCGGAGATTTTGATTTTGTGTTAGATGGACCACAGATGGGTCGGCCTTCCAGATGGGTGTGCCGGATATGTGCCGGAGTGCAAATAATTTATCTCGTAGATTGAGCTCTTCTTCATCTTCTACTTCTTCTTCGCCGTCTGCGAAAATAGCAACGAGCATTTCGTTCCGAGAAACTTTACTACCGGAGATGAGAAATAGGTCATGTCCACAGCAACGTAATTCACACATAAGGTCATGGTCGAAGCGAGGCGCCGGGCGCCACACCATTACGAAAGCAGGCGCTCGCTAAGTAAGGAGATCGTTCGGTGTGTCTGGCGGGAGTAGGGAGACGCGTGATGCTCACTATACGCTTCCGAAGAACAACAAACTGGCTGCACGGTAAACAGTACTGCCAGCTCTGTAGTTCGGAGCAAAAAAAAGTTGAAAAGCACTCCGAACTGCACCGCGAAGGATGATGCGTAGTGTTCCGTATAGTGACAATGTCCGCCCGCATACATCTGTGGCCATCTGTCGCAAGTTCGAGCAAAATCCCAGCACAATTTGCCGAATTTCGCTCCTCGTAGCTCCTCTCCCAGACCTCGCTTCGCTCGTTTTACAACTATTTGAGATTAGCAGCTACGAATCAGTTGAGAGGGTATCAACGGTTTCCATGGCCGCTATATATAATCGGAAAACAAGACATTTCTGGATTAACAGTCTTAAGAATTCGGCACACATGTTTCTGTGACTGAGTTTGACTGGATTTCTGTGACGTTTCTGTGACGTTGTTCCTTAAAACATTTTCTTTCGGCTTACACTGGATCTCCTATGCTCACAATATCTGAAATTACCCAAAACCTCCCACGAGACGAAAGTGGGACTCTTTGGCGCACTCTCCGAGCTCTTCCAAATCCCCTATCACGCCAGCCGAAATCGACGCGCACCAAATAGAGTTATGATGAACTAATAATGGATTCCTCGGAAGGTGCCGACTTCGCAATAGAAGGCGATGATGAAATTCAACATCATTACCATTTCCAATCATTTGTGTGTCGTAGTCTTGAAAGTGAAAGAGCCAGACATATATATATATATATATATATATATATATATATATATATATATATATATATATATATATACACTCAGTGCGATTACGTCTGAGGTAACGCATGCATGCATATATATATATATATATATATATATATATATATATATATGCATGTGTGTAAGTCATCCGTGTATACACTTAACTGGCTGTGACCAGCCTAGCGTGCTTAGAACGCAGGGATGGCACTGTTCAGGTGCGATAAGGGCTTCTCTAGGGAATCGGTACAACGATGTAGTTAGACGTAGCCTGCCGTAACATGCCGAGTACCTAGCAGAATTTGCAGTGTGCAGCACACATCCCAACCGTACGGGGTGGGAAAAATTGCCCTCGAAAAGGCCGAGCACAGAGGAAATAGGAATAATAATAATAATAATAATAATAATAATAATAGAATAACAACAACAACAACAACAACAACAACAACAACAACAACAACAACAACAACAACAACAACAACAACAACAACAACAACAACAACAACAACAACAACAACAACAACAACAACAACAACAACAACAACAACAACAACAACAACAACAACAACAACAACAACAACAACAACAACAACAACAACAACAACAACAACAACAACAACAACAACAACAACAACAACAACAACAACAACAACAACAACAACAACAACAACAACAACAACAACAACAACAACAACAACAACAACAACAACAACAACAACAACAAACTAGAGTAGTGCGCTAGGCAAAGCGTGCAATTACAACGTGGCTCGTTATGAATGACAGCAGCAAAAATAGAGACGTTGTTGAACGGGTTGAAATCACCCGCCAAATCGGGGGACAACAAGGTCGTATCGTTGCAAACGTCGTATATAAGTAAATTAGGAAACCCTTGACAAAGAGGTTTGTCTAAATTTAGCCGGCAAATGCATGGGGAAGCCAAAGAACACCGAAGACCGACGCTGCAAGAGAATGCATGCAATGCGGTCATGCGTATTTATGTACGTATTTATTTACTGACTCATTGAGAGACACATTTAATTGCTTAGGGGGAGCCGGCCCGCTGTGGGTACCCGCTGTGGGGTTTACGTCTCCAAGAGCCTACACTTCCCGCTGTACAGCAGCGGAGCCAATAACCACCAGCCGAACCAATACAGAGTCGCCGTTCGACGTGCGATAAACATAGGCTGCTCGCAGAGCTGCCAGATGGGAAGCGGAAATATCCGCTGAACCTGTTGCCCTGTTAAATGTCGGCATGATGCCATGCCACTCTAGTTACTCTTCATTCTCTAGTTATGTACAAAATAATTTTCCTCGTTAATTGAACGTATGTATATATATATGAGTAGACTGAAACTCGAAACAACTTAGGAGCGCGGGTCTTGTTCATCGCACCTAATTGTATCAATTGTACCTCGTAAAACGGACGACTTGCGACTGGCACGGCCCTGCTGATAAACAACAGCCCTCATACTACAAAACCGGATGAAGCAAAACTGGATTTTCAACAAATCATCCATGCTACTTCCTGTGCAAACAGAAGACTGAGAGAGGAGAATTTTCTTTGGAACAACGACGAAGACGGAAGGCAATATGGCATCTGTTTAGACAGATCATTCGGCTGTCTCGGTGGCAGAGAGTTGTACACAACTGCGGTATTTTTCGCCAGGGGTGCGACGCGTCTTGTCTGGCAGGAGGTGCTTTCCACCGTTTTCTCCATCTTTTTTCACACCGAGACGGTCGCTGAAGTTCTCTTCTCGAGGAAAAAATGTCTACGCACTGCGCGATCAAAGTTGGCATGTGACACCGTCTTCGAATCTTCGAATACTATACGGCAAGCACACTGTAGCCGCCTCTCGTGCGGATGCAGCGAGTTCTTCCTTCCACATGCGGCGAAGGTGCGGGCGGGTGGGCGGACTCATCGAGTTGTAGTGTGTAACGTCTTCCAAAAGAAATGTTTTCTGGAAACACCACACTCCGCTCGATATGGCTCGCTGGCAGTGCAGAAGCTCGGTCATTTCACTATGAACGTAGTCCAGTGTTTGTTGATTGATGAGCCTGTATCTATAGCAACGCCTCAACTAGGCTACGCCTCCACAAACCGGATTGTTTCCATCCGCTCTGCTTTTCCGCTATCTCGCGTATGCGTCTGACAACTGGTGCGATGTAAGTACCAAGCTTTGTAAGTACCAAACGTTGTATGTTGAGCCCGGTGGCGTGGTGGCTTAAGTCTACGCCTCGCTACCGGAGGAGACACATAGGTGCGCAGGTTCGAGCCCCACCGTTGCACATTTGTATTTATGGGGGTCCGTCTATGAAGCAATGTGAAAAACAGTTCCGTGGACGTTAAATCTTGGCTAAGGGTCAGCCCGAAAACTTTACTTTACTTAAACGTTGTGTACCGCTGTTCGAGACTCGTCGTAGCCTGATGGCTCTTAACAGGTGAAGACACACAGAGTTTGTGGTATCGCAAACTTGTCATGTCAAACTTGATATAAACAAGTTTAACTGTTCAAGTTAACTGCTCGTCTGCATGAGCTGAAGTATGGTAAGCTAATGTGCTTTGGACGGCTCTAGCCCGATCAAATAAGGCCCGATCAAATGAAGCCCGATATAGTAAAGACATATTTGATAAACTCGTTATTTCTGTTTTTAATATTCATAACTACCACGCCGCATAGGTAACACAAGCCGTAACGCAATGCCGCAAACGCGTGCTACAAGCCACCAGAAGGATAAGTACTCAAGAGTTACCAAACAGGCTGAGATATTAATAATAGCAGCTGCAGCAGCAGCAGTGGTGACAGTAACAACAAGGAAGAAACGACAATGGTCCACCAACTTCCTCCCCGTAGCGAGAACCGGCTTTGCATATATTACATCGGCGTTTTGGTATGCTGGCGTATGCTAGCACCTTAATACAAATAAATGCAACCGGCGTCCTAGTGCTAAACGGGTACGTCTGGTAAACGTCAACGGCAGAATATATTTTACTTCAGGTCATGGGCTATACTGAGTATGTTTATAACAACGAAATCGAAACAAGCCAGATCACAAACTTGATAGGTATAGCCGGATACGTTATAGTGATCATTATGAACGCGCTGCGATATATATATATATATATATATACACACATATATAATCTGTAACTCGAGCCAGCAGAGGGTTGTAGCAGCACAACCAGGTATAAAGAAAAAACATTACCGAGGCTGTGGCTCGAACCTGCGATAGCGGTTTCGTTCTAGCTACATATTGTAACGCCCCACCTCGAACGATGGTGCGTTAGCCCGTCCAAGTTATCGGGCGAGCCACAGTCGCCGCCTAGGTATCCAGGTAACGATCGCTCATTATATTGTCAGTGCTCAGTGCATGTTGATCAGTACATGTTCAAGAACAGAGATAAACCCAGCCGATGTATGTCGGACGGATTGACTGACAACTCTTATGCATGCTACGTCAACATGCACTAGCGTCATTCACTAGGTCGTTATCAGCCTCCGACACCCCGTTGGAGAGAGCAGGACAGGCCCGGAACTCTCGAGTCCCGCATCGTGAGTAAAACGGACAAGGCGACTGTGGTGGCGACGCCGACAACACCGCCGCCTGCAGAAGATATCCACGCCCATCATCCATCACTCACTCACTCAATCAATCAATCAACCAGCCAGCCAATCAATATATCAATCTCCGGGATCAACCCACCAATTCGCCAACAATCAAGAATCGACGAGCCGATAATTGCGGCCCAACTGTTACCGACTCTCGCGTTTTCTATTAGTCGCCTCCTCGTGTGAGTGTTCTGTACGCTTCGCACCAACCTGCGAGTGACTGGTGGCTCCAGCAGCCAAGCTGGCCGACGACGATAAAAGGTCTTGTTTAATTCCCTTTTTCCTTCTAAGAGAACAGCAGCAGCAGAAGCAGACTAATGCTGCTTTTCACAGAGCTTGCTCTTTCAGCATCCATAGTGGTAAAGCCAGCCCAGCCCGCGAGCGACCCGCAACAAAGAACGCAGAAATGATATGGAGAAAGAGAAAATAGAGGGGAACGCGTGGCCATATATATATATATATATATATATATATTGCTCGGGCTAAAGCTTGGAGTTAAACCCACGAACGTCCAGAAATAAAACACTGAATTTTCCAAGGAATTAGGTAGTATAGTTAGACGGGAACAATGATAACGAAATATCCTAAATGATCATTGCAAGAAATCACCACAATACAGTACAGGTACTGCTTAACTAACGTCAAACTACATAGCTTCATCATTTGGGCCCGAAAACAATGGCTGTGCTTGAAAGCCGGCCTGTACAGGGAAAGAGCTGAACAAAGACTAGAAATAGTTTGGCCATTAAGGATATGGCTCTGCGCAGACGCCTGTGCCATTGTACACCCCGTGTATACGCAATATAATTACCAAACATTTGCTGTATCTTACTCTAGAACGGTACTAAAAACAATTAGCACTCTAGCAATAACAGACGCATTATGGATAATTTATAGCAAGGCACCAGTCAAGGGACTGTTGTCTTTGCGGTTGTATCTAGAGTTAGTTAGCTAGCTTAATTCGCTGTTATAGTGATTAATCTGTATCAGGTTATGATTACGTCAAACCATGAACCTGAATGTGGAACGACAGCCTACGCCAGTAGCTCGGTGCACTGTGTGGTTTAAGTGATCGTGATTAACACTCATCTAAAGTCACCGCTTAAACAGAATTTAGTTTTTTTTACGCCGTCTTGTGTGACTCTCCGCGGTTAATTGTCTAGGCAATTTCTTCAAAGTTCGTCAGGAGGGCGTTCTAGGTCTAATCGAGCTGATTTGTTCAGAGTGTTGGTTGGGAAAAGACCACTATATGCCATCATTTCGGCTCTACTTTATCCACATTTACCGTACTTACATCGGGCGTATTTGGGCTTCGTATCTCCAGTAGAGAAATATTCATAAATAACAGCAGCGCAATAGGAGACGGAAGAATTTCACCCGAACAGGATTCGATCCTACGCATAGCAACGTTGCCTCCACATACACATAAATTGTCTGATTTTGGAACCGAGAGGAAGACGAACTTTGAACACTGGCCACCTAAGTATATGCTGTATATCGTAAACAGCTTCCCATAATTCCCCTATGAGCATTGGTTGATTCCTATGAGCGTTTGATATCAAAACAGAGACACGCAATAAAATAGGAATCGATGACTTCGCGAATACTGCCGAAATCAGTAGACACATCTTAATAACGAGAATACTATACTAGCTATTGCTTTCAGCATATATTGGTTAAGATAATCATGCCTTTGCATATGTATATATAGTCCATACTCTGTAAAAGCACATCGTGTGGCAATGTCTTAAAGCTTGAGGTGAATATTTTTGCTTGTTTGTTTTTAAATTTGTTACTAATACTCTTATGACCAAATAATACGATCATCAGTTGACACAGTGAGTAGATCGAATCGACATCCATTATATAACCAGCGAGTATTGCTATAAAGTACTATAAAAAGGTGCAACTATGGCGCCAGCACAGCAAAAAGAGGCATGGATGCCTGGCTGCGAACTAGTTGGGTGCCGATGACGTTGACTGCGTTAACCGCGCAGACGGTAATCAGGCAGTATCGGCTCCGCCCGCCGGGAGCCCCGCCTACCGACTCGTTCTTGATCTAAAAGGGTGGGAGTTTGACGGTGGACACAGGTGAGAGAGGCGGCAACTCGAAGGCTATCCGGCATCTTCTCTATCGAAGGGCAAGAAATAAAAACACCATAATTTCGTCAGCAGCAGCATTCAATCGCTGACTTGCCGTCTGACAGAATGGAATGCCGGGCTTGCATTCCGTAGAACAGAACGAGGTCTCCAGAGCTTTCTTTCGATAAACGTGCCTTTGTTGACAACTGTATTATGTGTAATCTGTCTTTCTTCGGGGCGACTTTTATGACGTAACTCTACTACGTAAACGTCGCGACGAGCACAGGTTTGGAGAGTATTTGTCTAATTACTCTAAATATTAACGGTGCCGTATAGATGCATAAGCTTGTTTCAATGTTTAAAGCTATAATTCGCGGCAATCAGAAGCTTTGATGGATGTGGAGGATGCTCTTGTCCCAGATTGGGGCAATCAGTGACCATGCTGGTCGTACCAAAGCATCACGAGACAGTCACGTTTCTTGCCTGGCCGTCTGTCTGACTTTCTCTTGCCGTACACCTCACGCCACTGTGACGAATTCACGCAAGTTAACCCCGGCGGCTCGCCAACTCGATCGTCAAGTCTGATCAACCTTCAACCTCCTTTGTGCTCGCGTCCTCCTCGGGTGTGCTTGCCCTTTATACATATGTGGGTAAGTGTAGTATGCCCACTCATTGGATCGCCCGACTTGTTTCGTTCGTCGTCGTCGTCGTCCCGTGTCGGGTGCGGGGGCGAACGCACGAAACAGATAAGGGGGAACAGCGGGGAGGCAGGGAGATAAGGAGCGGGCAGAAAGATAGAAAGCGAATCATAAGCCAGCAAACAGAGCGGAACCAGAGCAGTCCCGTACCCCCAGGTAAGCTGGCGGCACCCTCCCCCCGCGTCCGTTCTCCGTTACCTTACTTCTCGTGGCACATATACTGAGCGACCCACCAGAGCTTATCCGCACCCATGCTTACGAACACATATACATGCATTCAAGCAGCTGCTACACACAGCCGCACAAGTCTAGGATACGGCGGGTAAGAGGTACTGCGATACTACATGACGGTAATGATGATGGTGATGATGATGATCCTTGATGATGATGATGATGATAATAAGCATAATATGTTTGACCGCATTTACCCCACACCCCCAACCAACCAACTAACTGGCTCCCCTTCACACTTGTGTTACTGTCGCTGGCGTTGCTATGGATTTGCTATATATAGGGTTAGGGGCAATGGGGCTACCTCATGACTGCTAGCTACTACGTTACTGTTACCTCGTTAGGGAAGGGGATTGCCCATCGAAAGCCGGCCGATGAGAGAGAAGGAGAGTCATATATATATATATATATATATATATATATATATATATATATAGAGAGAGAGAGAGAGAGAGAGATATTGAGAAAGAGAGGAGAGAGTATTCTATTATCATCGTCGTCATTGTTGAGAAGACTTCGCCGAGGTTCTCGAGGTCATACATGCCATGCGGCACCATGGCCGTCAAAGCACCAGCACCGCACGAGGCCACCGGGAAAGCCGTGCTAATCCGACACGGTCATGGACACACAGTCTCGGACCGATCGGTGTATGGCAGCTACCTCGACGGCACTAAGTGAGTGAGTGAGTGCCCAAGTAAGTCGATCCACGTTGCAACTGCTGCGTCGATGCTACGAGAGCAGATCGTGGTCGCAAACCCCGACAAACCACCGCAATCTCGACATTGAGCAGAGGACAACCTCCTGGACCTGGACCTGCGACAGCTAGCTGCAAGATCAGCGTCGCTGCCCGGCATGCCGACCAACATTAATATTCAATCGGACGCGCTTCATCGGTCGGCCTAGGACGCATTTGATTCAATATCTATAATAGCCTAGGCCTCTGCTGGAGGCGCTGCTACTGGAAGGTGCTGCTTCTGGGGGTGCCGCTTCTGGGGGTGCCGGTGCCCCGGCGGCAGCCGCTTATGGTCTATGGTCGAACGGACGGACTGCTGCATGGGTGCACGTGGTGGTTGGCGCTGGCGCTCCTATTGCTGCTGCTGCTGCTAATCAATACAATTGAAAGCTTGCTCTGCCGAGCGAAGAAGAGGGACAGGGCCGAGCTCACGAGAGATCCAAGCGAGCCGGCGACCGAGAGAGAAAGGCCCCGAGTACGAGATCATCATCATATACAGTTAGTGACCCTGCGTACGTAGGCACGTATTACGTGCTGAAGCTACACGATACCGTTTCACGTCGCTTCTGCGGTGAGCTGAGGCGGCAGCCGAGCGCTATGATAAGGACGCGCCGCGCTGACCTCTAGAGCCGCACCCACCTATAGAGGGGCGAACATTCGATGAGGAAAGGTAATAGATAGATGGACAACAACATCATCACACTTGTGTGTGTTAGACCATATTAGACCACTCGTCCACAGCTGATCGACCATGGTCGCGCATGGTCGAGATACAATGACGACCCCATACGTCGGTCCAGCTATATAAATTTCTATATATTTATCATGTTAACCTCAAGGCTAATATTTGATATATATATATATATATATATATATATATATATATATATAATGTTCTACGTACTCCACGTACAACTTCGAGGCACACATACCCAGTACAAAACTACTGCCGCACTATATATATATATATATATATATCCGTGCAGCGTTGACAGGATAAAATAGTATAAATTACATGTTTTAAAAAAAATTGCCGACCAGAATCTCGACGCGTTGCTCCTTTGATAGACACTATTACTGCAGGCGGAGTTCCTCCTAATAATGATCGGATAATACTACCCTAAATCCACTTCAATCGCTTATGGTGCAAGTACAACCCTGTTTCATATGTAAACGATTATTTGATAACATTTTTCTGAATTGTCGAAATATCCTAGTAACGAGGCCACCTCGAGCCGCGTCCGGAAATGTGCTCAGAGACAAAAACTGCTAGATATCTAGGTAGCTACGGGCAGCAAGAAGTGATACGAACATAAAATGCTAATAACTCGCAATTAGCCTTCAGAAACGGAAGTTATTCCTCTCGATTGAGATTTTTAGGATTCATCAGACACCCTAGTGTACGGTTGTCACGAGGCTGAATACGCGCCACCCGAACGTCGCCTAAATCAGTTTCGGGTTTGCGTGTGTGTTTTCTATGCAGTTGTGTTGTTTAATTGGTCGCTCCGCGAATTTAGTGGACCCTTCTCAGACGCTTCTTTGTTCTCGCATCTTCTCGCCGATTGGTGAGCTGCTAACATGAGAACTTTCCAGTTTATGATTCAACGTTATATGTAAGTCAACTTTTACTGTGATATATATATATATATATATATATATATATATATATATATATATATATAGTATAGTAGTATATACATATATAGTTACTTAGTTTTATTAACAATAATAATGTTTACATATTGTGCGTAAGAATAAGCAGATATCGGTCTATTCATCACGGCTCCAATAGTGGAGCCAACGTAACTGACCTATTGCATCGATCGAGGTCATATGAATCACTCTGTCGCCCACACAGAGGTTTGCACAAGCACACCAAAGAAATTGTATGGAAGTTCGATCAAAGGCAGATTTTCATGTGAAGCCATGCACAGCAAATTGTGCAATCAATCAACCAGGTGTCTATTCTTGTCATTGTGGCGGTTCCACGACAGCTAGACCTCATCGCCTGGATTTTATAAAACAGCGTAAGAACGTCTACCATCTATTTTCCCATTCAGACATTCAGAGTTGGTTGAAATTTACAGTTCTCGAGAGAACGTGCACCTTCTGTTGGCCACCCTCAACGAAACCATCAAATGCTTTTTCCTTTCCTTTAAAAGGAAAGGAAAAATAATTTGATGGTTCCACAAGAGGCAAAGCGCATATACGATACTCCTGTGTGGAACACAAAAACCCGGATAGAATATTCTATTATCTAATCTAAAAGTACGGCCTCTGTACAAGTTATTTAACTGATTGGATTCACCCCCCCCCCCCCACTTTATTGGAGCGTTTCATTACAAACGTGAATTCAGCTAGTGAGATCATTTATCAGAGAACCTATATGTATATATATATATACAAACACATACACAAAAGCACACATAGAATAAACGTATTACTTCCATTTAGAAAAAGCGTGACTTTACTCATTTTATCTGTTAACAAAAGTGCTTCTCGTTGTCAGACACTTCAGAAACTTGGAGACTGCATCAGAGAGTTTCTTGTAGTGGAAGAGAACAAAAACAGTATTTTTGATAGGTACGTTTTCACGAAGAGATTCATTCAGCTTAGCTCAACAGACTCATTTGTAAATTCATTACAGCGGTTTTGGCACACCATACATTTGCTCAAGATTCACGAAGTACGAGTTTGCCTGTCGCTTCGTATATATATATATATATATATATATATATATATATATATATATATATATATATATATATATATTATATTATATTATATTATATTATATATATATATATATTAAACATTATATATATATCAATGTGTTATATTTTTTGTTTGACGTAGAGATGACGTAATAACACGCAACGTAGAGACTCATTGCAAACTATTGTGCGTATATTTCGTCACATATTTTACATATATACGGCTACGTTTATGCTGGAATTGTAAAATCGAAGCTTAAAATATTTCTGCGTAGAAAATAAAGCACAGAAGGTGCTTTAGCTGGAGATGTGTAAATCAAACTCAAGCGCAAGTGTATTTTGTGCGCCGAGTGCAGAAAGCGGACAATTTATGAGAGTCAAAACATCAATTGAGTTATCAATTGTTGCAAAATTATTGCCAATTTAAACAGCAACAACTTTACGGAAATGTTGCCATAGTCACGCAATGGGGCCAGAAAATCGCTGGATTTTCGAGCAGCTGCTTAGTTGCAATATTATTCTAGAAAAAGTGGAATCGTAGGCAGGTAGTAAAGTGAGATGGTCGAGCATATAAAAGGTCCAGATAGTAAAGTAACGTTTACCCGTCGGAGGTGACTAAGAAGTCTATTAAGGCTTTTAAAGGCTCTAAAAAGTTATCTGTTTTAACTAATTAGGGCTACGAGGGACTCTTACGGTATATATATATATATATATATATATATCTGACATGGCCATTAGTAACATGCACATACAATATATTGTCCCCATAAAGACGGCTACTTTCGCAAACACGGCGAACGGCCTTGTATTACTAATATCACGCATGATTCTACACAGAATCTAGGTGTCCCTCGAATGGCAATACACGCAAGGTCAATGATGGCAGAGATCATGACTCAAAACAAAAATGTACAGCGACATTGTCTCTAAACCCGTAGTTACAGTAATGCGTTGCTAAAGCTGTTGAGCAAAAATTGGCGAGTTTATTATAACTGAACTGTGGTACATTATACCATACGCTATACGGTACATGTCAATATGTTGTTGCTACCAGTGAGGCACCTCAAGTTACTGCGGTTTCGTGCTTACCATTTTCGGGATGCTTGTACATTCGCTGAGTCAACACGAAGACACGTTCCTCGAGACTTAAACGGGAAAGTTCAATTCCCTCGTCCTGGGTTGCCTTCGGTGCTTCGGCTTTTGAGCTCCCATTCGAGCTCGTAGGAGCTGCCTTCTTGGTGCCCTTGAATTTCGGCAATTTCTGCAACACAGGTTTCCAAATCGTGGATGTTAGCGTCAACGTGACCTCACAAGCCCGCTCATGTGTTAGCGTATCTAGAGACTGGGTTGTCTGGCTGGCTGGCTTCGTTAGACCTAACGTTACACGCAGAAGAGAGTCAAAAGAACGAATGTTTCTTTGATCTTTCACATACTAAGATGTTGTGACAAGCGTTACGTTTGCATGCGTGAGCTTGCCCGATATGGCTGCAGTCCGACATCGAGCTTACCGTCTTAATTTTCAATGAGCCATTTTCATGATCTATCGGCATCGCCATCGACAACGGACCGAGCTAGTTTCTCGAGTCAGATGTTGTCTGATGCGACGTCTGATGAAGGGGAATGCTTGTTACCGAGCAAGATGGCTTAGTGGCAAAAGCATTTGCCTTGCATTCGGGAGGCCTAGGTTCGAGACCCAGACCGGCCAATCCTAAATTGGTTTCCATGGTTTCCAATTTAAACAAGGTAAATGCCGGGGTGGACTAAAAATGGACCATGATCGAAAAAACAAACGGGGAGCACAGATGCCCCAATAAAAAGAGATGGTGCATTATCATCCACCCCCATTAAGTAAAAAAAAAATATTAAAAGAGTTTTTTTGCTCTACTTAGACAAACGCACGGCTGCTGGACGAGGTTGCGGCTGCCGGCGACCTCATGAAGCCAACGTCATGAGGTCAGAAGCTCAGAGTAGATCGTAGACGGCGAAACACCCAGGCTAGCAGCCGGCACGTCATTAATACTAGCTACGCGGTACAAGAAGCGCAGCATGGCCTCGTCCACCTTTACTCATTTACGACACGAAGTAGAAGGGAAATCTTGAATTATGAAAATAAAAGAAGCGTAATTTTTTTCTGAAAAAAAATTAGGCGCGCAGTGGTCTAAAATAGAAAAGCTCCATTATAAAATATGAAAGAAAACGTTACCATGATAAAAGGTCCACTAACTTGAGCCCACCATTAAGGCAAGGCGACATGATGAACTACTAGTAGTAATAAGTAGGTAACAGCAAGAAGTGATACGAAAGACGAAAGTCTACAGGGCCATTCAGTGTCCACGTATTGAAATCAACATAAACGTTTAAACGTAAGTGAATCGATATTGTATGTAAACAAATATTTATTATTATTATTATTATTATTAGATTCAACTAGTGTTTCTTTCGCATTCCTGCATCTTCTGCCCCCTTGTTCGTTCGGCTATTAATACATTCATACTCAGGTTAAGTAGCAAGTAAACCACAACACAGCACTTTAACAACTATAAGAACAGTGAGACACCAGTATCAGCAGGTAACTTGCATATGTATGCATATGAATAAACTTTGCCGGGCATAAAGTATAATCGCACATAAAAACTACGAAGACCTCACACTAATGGGGGGAATTTATTTAAACATTGATTTGCAAGATTGCATTCTGCGGCATGCAACGGTTGGTAGAATTCACCGCAGCGGCGGCATACACAAGTCTAACATAGTTCATGGAACTCAGCCCGCTAACATAGACTGTGATGAAAGCCGTGCACTGCAAACCGTGTTATCTATCTATCTATCACGTATCTGTTGCTACGTAGTCTGAAACTGGCCGAACTCGAAATCGTCGAGTTCGGCTAACTTCACTGAACTGCTGGACCCGCTGCGGTGTGGTTTCTGTCGCACTGTTTCCCAAGCGCCTTCGTGCACGCACAACAGTCACGAGGATCGTGGACACCTTCTGTGCTGCACCATAACACGTGATGACCGCCGTAGGCTGTAAACGCCGTCGTTCGGTGTCTACTAGTCGATTTGGGTCTGCTCGCCAGGTCGTATTTCTTTCTCATCGCTACTATCGCTCGTGTATATTGCTACGTCCTATTTCCAATTGTATTAAACCAATATTCCTCATCATGCTGCTACGGACGTAAGCATGCCTCACACTTGTGCCCCTGGAAAAACCACGTTTCGAGGTGAATAACTGAACAATATTTCCTTCAGTATGTATCTCTCTACATGCTGGCTCGGTATTTTGGTCTTTGACTTAATATCATTTGATATCACTCGGAAACTCGAGCACATCTATTTTGTATATCACATATAGATATGTTAAGGACGCCCTGTTCGTGTCCCGTCTCGACGGTGTATGTGTGTGCTCATAGCGTGTAAGTTACGATGACTGGGACGTTCCGACACAGTGGTTTTCTCTTCGCTTAAGGCATTCAGTGGGTGTAGGATCAGCGGAGTTTCGGCAACTCAGCTATGCGCCGAGACCCAGCGTCCAGAGTGTCGTTTGACTAACCATGATGCCACTGAGTTCAGCACAGGATAACAGGACGACGCTCCACATAGCTCCACTACTCCACTACTGCAAGAACGTGTGCCAGGACACTCGCTGCTTCGTTTGAAGGAAGCAGCCCCAACCCCAACCTCAACCCCAGCGCTTCCTGCAAGCTAGCTAGCTAGCAAAGTCTCTGCGGAGAAAACGCATACGCTGGCGGCCTGTCGTGTAAGTAAGCAGAGCGACTCCATCGGGGGTGACATGGTCACGTTCGCCGGACAGACAGACAGACAGACGTGTGTCGAGACGTGCAAACCATAGCACGTAATCGTAGTATACTAATCTTAATACGAATCATAATAATCATCAATTCAGCCAATTCATTAGTTTCTTCCTGCTACGCTTTCTCCCTCCGGATGAACCAAACTGAATGCATGAACGTGTGTATGCGTGGAAGAAACAGGGAAAATACTGATTGTGTGCCTTGTGCAGCTAAAGTTGTTGTTGTTGTTAATGTTGTTGATGTTGTTGTTGTTGTTGCTGCAATCGCTAGAATATTGTGCTGCTGTCATACTGTAGCACAACCAGAACTCAATCGAGGACACGGTCGAACGGACCCTGCGCTGTCACACGGCTTCATCATGGGTGTTGTTGTTGTTGTTGTTGCTGCTGCTACCGTCGTTACAACGTTCGACCTTACCCTAAAGATTAACTGGGCCTATTGACCAAGGATTTTGTGACGTTGGACCACACACAGTCCCCATAGTAGGAATCCCTATAAGTAGAGAGAAGCGACATCAAGCAAGGCGAGCAAGCTCGAACACACAAAGTAGAAGAAAAAACAGGAATAACACGACTTTTGGTGGAAGGGAAGTTTTCGTTCAAATTACTCATATTGAAGTACCTATCTTCGTCACAACAACAGCAACTCATATCAAACTACATACTCTACAGTTGTCTGTACGTTGTCGCTTTTATCGCAAGATATTGCGACGTCTAAATGTTATAGCGATCACTAGCAACTCTTTCTTGACAGCTGCAGAGGAGAAGACTGGGTGTCATTGTTATCTTTCAGAAATTGCACGTTGTCTGTTTCTGTAGTTATGACCTATTAATAAACTCTGAGGTCCTTATAGCGTACTCGAATCAACCTAGCTTTTCTATGTGCCAAATTGCTCTGCTTTCCTCTTGCTTTTAATTATTTTAGTCAAGTTTATTGCACGCGACATAAGACTGAGAATTCGCAAGTGACTGTTGCAAACAACCGAGCAAGATGGCTTGGTGGCCAAAGCCTTTATCTTAAATTCGGGAGGCCTGGGTTCGAGACCCAGACCGGCCACTCCTAAATTGATTTTCATGGTTCCCAATTTAAACAAAGTGAATGCCGGAGTGGACTAAAAATCAACCATAATAGAAAAAAAAACGAGGAGCACAGATGTCTCAATAAAAAGAGATGCGGATGGTGCGTTACCATCCAACCCCCCATTAAGTAAGTAAGTAGTAAGTAATAAAACCGGCGCAGGATAACCCGCGTAAATAGGATCATTTACTTGCAAGTCGAGAGTTTCTCAATCTAAAACGGGACATCGCTGACCATTATGTACGAGGAACAGTAGCCTTAGATTATAGCCTTGCATTACGCCTGTCATTCGCCCAGTAGGACGGTACTCTGTCACTTTGTCGTCTAGGGTGACTTTTCCCTCTTGCAGAACTGCAAGAAAGCTCAGAATGCTGTCAAGACTTCTTCATTGGCTGTTATTAATAACAATTATGTTTAAATCAATCAAATAGAGTATAAAATACAGTTCAAAATGTTTCTTAATAAAGCTCTACCCTGTTCACGCAACAATAATGTTTATTTCACCCAAATGGGGTATAATATACAATTCAATATGTTTCTTCATTCTTCTCTCATTGGCTGTTATTAACTTCTGCAGAACTATGGTTCGCGCGGCTATGTCAAAGACTAGCTTGAAAGCGGTGAGTACAGCAAAAAGGTATGTACCATTATGCAAAGGTATAAAATGTAGAAAGGCTTCTCTGCATGCAGTTGAAGATAACTGCAGATGTTCTCATCACCAAGAGTTTCGTTCTGAATATATGTTGTAGTTAACGTAATACCTTCATCGTGTCAGAGAGCATTCAAACGGTAGTATTTTTATACGCTCTTAGGTCCCAAAAACCATCTACCAAACACGTGACGAAGCTCCACACCCACCGATCGGGTCGAATCAAATACGCCGCAGATCGAATGTCACTAGTGACATGCGTGCAGCCACTTGGAAGGCGGTCTCTGAACTTCCACACGAAGATCGTTTTGTCCATATGTTCTAACATAATTAGCAACACTGATCTAATAATAAAGAATAAACAATATCTGATCAATGTTTCAACAAAATAGAAGTTTGAATCATCAACTGCTTTTAGGACATGCATTACCGAAAGCGATTACGAAGTTCCCTCGGGTCTATTTTCGGTCGAGTGCTGTCCAGGAAGCCTTGGAAGGGCCTGCGATTCCAAGCAGCATACATTTCATGTCTAGTATAGTTAGTCCTTGTAAAACATCGTCGTGTTACATACAGCTCAATGAGGCGCCCCATGTTAAGTCTGGATGTTAGGTACTGTCGCCTGCCATATAGGGTCTGCCATTGCCGTAACACTTCCATGGCCATCGAAATAGCCGCAGTAGCTTTTCGCACTCCAAGATGCTTAACTTTGCACTGTACCGCATTTATAACGATCATGCGTATTGCAGACTTTTTGCGGCGTAACGAATGCCTATTATCTAGGCGTAGATTTAATCCACATACCGCGTAGTAATGACACCGTACTGGACGAACATACGAATCACATAAACAACTATGATGATCATATACGTACCGGGCGAACCAAGCGCATCGCAGTAACAATAACTAGCAAGAGAACGTATTCAGAATGGTTTCGCAACATAAACGACTGGTGGTTTTGCAGGATAAACCACTCGCCCTGGTAGCACAAGGCAACCCCACGACCACGATTTTCAGACAAAATGTCGGGTTTTCACGAACCCACCGAAACATGTGCGTGAACTCGTTGAGCAATCTTAGCCTGTGCAGACTGAGCTCGTCACAAGGCGGACGACCATCCAGAGCACCAACTGCTGCAGCTGACAACTGTGACAGCGCTGTACAGCATCTCAACCGTCTCAAACTCAGCGCTGCTGTTTCAGTTGTGTCAAGGCAACCTTGGCGGCCTGTCAAAATCCCAGTCTACCTTAGGAAGGGAATAATCAACATCGTCGGTGTTGTTATCCGTCGTCACAACGAAAACGACCAACCCATCTACCCTAACCATTTTTTTAAAATCTTGTCCCGTTTTGCCAAGACAGGTGTGACATTGACGTATTTTTTTAAAGATTTAAAGACCTTGTCTAACTGGAAACCATGCAAACCAATTTAAGAGTCAGTCCTCCCGAATGCAAGGCAAAGGCTTTGCCACTAAGCCATCTTGCTCGGTATGATGACGATGTCTTTCTCTCTCTCTATCTCTATCATTATTCCTCTATACCTCTATTTATATATCTCTATCTTCTTTTCTTTCTCTGTCGTACCCTCGTAAAGCGTCGCCCCGCCGGGGAATTAGTTTCCAAGCGTCAAACTGCTAGCTGTGTAGGATCGAGTAGCGATTTTGTTACGCTATTAATTGATGATGCCACGGTAGTTCTGATGTTCACCACCACCAACTAACTACATACCGACTGCCAAGTAGTAGTTCTGTATGGCCGTGCGCCGTACACAACGCTGCAAGTACAGCGAGCACGTCTTGTGCAGCATATGGCCGGCGGCAAATTGGGCACGGGCAATCCAACTTGAGCCATGCAATGCGACTGTATAACGGTGTATCTTTAATTGACAATCAAGGCAAGAGAGCGCCAGTTTAACTATCGACGAGATGATTTCGGCTGGCAAACAAGATAGTCCGTGTCGTGGTAAGCGTTTGTGAATTCTTGCTTTTCTCTCGGCCCTGTAGGGACCCCAGCTCGATCAGCCATCGGATCGCCTAGGTGGGTAGATTTCTTCCAGTTCAGTGTTCCAGTCCGTCGTCACTAGCAACACCCCCACCGCCCGATTGGACAGACCAACAACAGACAGATGGAACAACGACGACGACGACGTCAGCAGCGGCTACTGGAGGGAAGTCTTCTATTCCGTCTGTCCGGGGACAGTGGAACTGGAGCACTCGCACTTGCGCGCTTCCTTAGCCCCACCAATTCGGCCACCGCGAAAATGTGCGCCCACCGGCTTGCTCGCCGCCGCTCGCCGATCCGCCTTCCCACCGCACGCAGGCACAGGCCTCCCCCGAGTTCTCTATATCTGGCCCACGCCCGAGAACCGACCCCCCCCCCCCACGCGCACCCCGTGAAGCCAGCCCAAAGGCCAACTTCCAACTCGCAATCTTCAGTGTGCCCGATCCTCGACTACCCTCGACTAGCCCCGACCACCCCCCGCCAGACACACGCAGTCGTCAAGTAGACGTACTACATACACTATATCGTTGCTGCTGCTGCTGCTGCCCCGCCGCTGCTTTCGCTGCTGGCGAGCGCCAAACGCGCGGCCGCCAGCCGAAACAGCGAAGCCAGAGCGACCAACGAAGGACAAGAACCGGCGACCGATAGGTACGGGCGACGGCGAACGCGGCGGTGAAGAACGCGGCGCAGGTGAACGTCGAGGACGTCCCCGACATCCACGGCGAACTATGATGACGAACGCCGCGAGTACGAAAAGGGCTAACAGAGAAGGAGGCAGAGGAACAGGGGAAGGAGAAGAGCGACCGCGGCTGACGACGAAGGCAACGATGCAAGCCAAGTCAGTACCCGGCGACTGGCGGCTGTCTGGCTGGCTGTGTACTTGTGGCTGACGTCGGAACGCCGAGTTGCAACTTCGAAGTAACTTTGGGGCGCCGGGGCGGGGAGGGGGGGGGGGGCGCACGTCAGAGCCAGCTCGTAAAATCCGTCGTCCTCGGCGTCTTCGTCGAGCCGGCGCCTCACCTCCAGTGCTACGCGCAAGCCCATGCCCCTCCACTACCGGGATACTGACTAATATTACAGCTGCTGCTGCTGCTGTTACAGCTGGCGTTATCGCCCTCCTGGTTCACCGTTCTGCCCGTCTCCGACCGCACCCATGTACGTTTCGATCTATATATATATATATATATATATATATATATATAAAGTATCTCTTTGGAATAGACTGAGTCGTATCGAAATCGAAAATACTGCTTGTCCCGTCGAACGACTTCTCCCGTCGTGTCGGCCGTTCGGCCAACTTCGGCACATAGACCTCAGTTCAGCCGTGAAGTGAAGCCTATGTGCCGCACACACACACATAGACACCCCCAGCAGCGATCCACGGGCCACCGTGCGATCCCTGAACAACAGTAGCAACCGCCGTCACGCATGCACCCGATTTACTCACTGACACACTCAGTCACTCATTGGACCCCAGCTGCTTGCTGTCCAGCTGAAGCAGAAGGAAAGGCTTTAGCACACAACCGCTACCGCAGGAGCAGCGGCAGCAGCCGCAACGCTAACATCGGTAGAGGAATTCGGTTCCCGTCCATCTCCCGCTCCAATTGACGTGGTGGTGCACCACTTAACGTTATAAGGTACGAGCCTACGCGATAGCACTACCGGTAATAACAGCTGCTGCCGCTGCGGCAGCAGCAGCAGCAGCAATAACAACAACAAGAACAATAGTTCTAGTAATAAGAACAACAACAACGGCAGCGGCAGCAGCAGCAGCAATAAATCTATATCAATTGGTACCACAAACGCACGTTCCTGCAGTCAGCCTGCTAGCAGCGGATCCTCTTTACTTAGCTGATAGCTGTCGTAAATACGGTGAAATTGCTAATGCTAAAGGATTGAAGAACATGACCAACTTACGCTTAGAACTCGCGGGTGGTGGTCGCGGGTTACAACTTGACACCAACAGTGTCTTGTAAACCCCACTAAGTGCTACAAACAAGAGCATTTATTGAGGGTTATATTGATTATAACCTGAACAGATGCAAGAAGATCAAGATGAAAATATCACCGTCCAAACCAACCCCGACAATAGATTCCTCAGACTTGTATGGGTTCTCTGGCATATGCTGAAAATAATGCAATACCTGCGAGGTCCAACAATACCTCGGCGGCGGTCGATACCGCTGAAACACACAAGTGAATTTGCAAGCCGTGTTAAACTGTGTGTGGTAAGATGATCAACTAATATACAGATACCTGTAATCATAACAATGCTAAACTGCATGTCACTGACACAAATAGCCAGGAAGGTTGTCGGTTCCATTACATTGCCATGTATATATATAGATATATATATGTATACATATATATTTTTTGGACCATATATATTAATTTATTCAATGTCATCATTCGTGGTCAGAACATGACATTTGGGTCCCTGCGAACGATATATATATATATATATATATATATTGTTATTATTTATTTATGTGTATTAAGATATACATTTGTGATGTAAGAACATGTGCACAGTCCGCTCGGGGCTTAACTCAAGGCGTTAGGTCCAGGCTTGCCTCTCACCGAAGCGGCATTCCCTCTCTGAACATCCAATGACAGACGTTGCAGTAAATATTCGCCCGCCCTCTTGTCTCCTGTACCCAGCACCAATCTTCTCCCGACATCGTTGAGCAGTTTCTTCGTGAGCAGCCCAGGCCCCCCCAATGTCTCGAACGCAAGGCGTGAGAACAAGTGTGGGTAAGCAATACTTGAATACTTTCTGCACTTGGCTGCTTCCGCTAGGGCTACCGCGTGTCCAGGGCGGGCCCGTACCGACCATTGAAGGGGCTAAAGAGTCGGTTACGGTCGCATCCCACACCAGCATTTGGCCCCGCTCAAAGGAAGTCAGGGTCATTCCATCAGGTCTCCTTCCATCGTCTCTGACTAAGCCGGGAGGCTCCAAAATGTATGGGTAGCCCGCCGACCGTAGCCCTCTGCTAAATGTTTCATTCAAGGCTGAGTGGCGTGCAATTCTGCCTGAACTCTGCGGACAGGAAAGACCATGGTGACCTAGGGAGTCGACCTCATCACCGCACCTGCACTGGTGTGGGGAGACTAGGTTTACTCCTAACTTCAACCCGACGAAGGCTGAACTGTTGGTTCCCCTGAACAGGTAGTTCAGCCTCGACGCGGAGAAGCATGAACGCAGGAGGTACAACCCCCGGTGAGCGCCCAGCTGGGGAAGACGATTAAAACCAATTTCAAGTTTTTCCCTCCCGCGTTCGATTGTCGGTCCAAGGTGGCGAGAGAACAGGGCTACGCCAAGAAGATCCAAGTCATCGCCTGTTACGCGGCAACCTGGAAGTAGATTCTGTATAGCGGATATGTCAGCTGTACTTGAGCCGATTATGTGAAATTCACACTTGACGGGGTTCAGGTCCAAACCGCTGCATGTGGTGAAATTAAGTATCTTCTTTAAGTATTCACAGACCGTACTAATGTTACCTCCAATGACACCGTCGTCCAAATACCAAAGATTGAGTGGACTTTCAAGTGAGTTAACCAAGTCTTTAACGGCAAGACAAAACAGAGGGGGAGCGAGGGGATCTCCCTGTTGAACCCCAACAGCTGAAGTAAGCAGTGCCGAAGGCAAGACCAAGTGCGATAGAGCACCGTAGGCCAATTTCACTTGATGATAAATAGCAGGGGTCTCATCTCCAACCACTTTCAGTAAATTATGGGCACAATGAGGGGCTGCCTCGAGGATAAGCTCGATTGGTAGCACCTCTCACAAGCCCAAGGGTAGTTAGATATACATATTCCACTGTAACTACAAAATGAAATAAAACTTTCAGCAAATGATCCCTTCTGACGGTGTTTTTAAAATCAAGTTTGACTAGCACGGATGGATCGGGCCGAGAATAAAAGCCCTGGTAGCGTGAATCATTATTTCAGCACCCCCTTGGTGGAGAAACCCAACTGGTGTAGCCCGACCGCTAGGCTGATAACATCTTTAGAGTCCCTTACTGCCAATTTAGCCGCGATCCTGCGTAGTACCAATGAAGAGCGATAGGTCTAAACGAGCCGTCTTTCTTCTTTAGTGCAAACAGCCCCGCTCCGAAGATAAGAGGACACCACCTTGGATGCGGAGCTCCCCATCGCAGTAGATCGATCACCTTTGCTAGGGCCTTGCTAAGTCCGTCGGATGAGCAGCCGAGAGTCGGTGAGAGAAGGCCCTGTAGCAGTCGAGATCTGATGAAATCCAGACCGGCGCTCGAGCTCTTTGAAAATGATCCCATCGTATAGCGAATATCCTCGACCGAGGTAGAAGACGGTAAAAGTTGTGAAGGGGAGGAGACGGCCAACACAAGTCCGGTTGCGCGGGGGGGTCTTTTTCCCATAGCGACGCTGCGGCGGCTGGTTCATCGACCATAACGTCGTCAGACAGAAGAAGGCGGGCTGCCCCTGACACGTCTCCGTCCGACAGTTTGGCCGACACGGCCCGCGTGATCGAATGATTTCGCTCAACATTACCACCCGACTCGCCCGCGGTATGCAGGAGATATATATATATATATATATATATATATATGTATATATTGTTTTAAGGGAGGCCATGGTATGCCTGTGGCCCCACTTGAATGCCGCATCTACACTGATGGGGGAATACGACGCCATCATCTAGTAAGGCGCCCAAGTAACTAACGGGAAAGCCTGTATCACCTTATGAAGCCGCCAAGGTCAAATTTTAAACATCTTTACCTGTGTCGTCCAGCAATCGTGAAGCTTTTTCCAATGCCTAGGACATAGAAGCTATAGCAGGACCAATCAACGTGACAGCACCGGGCATCCCCGGGCATCCACCTAAGGATATGCGAAGCAAAGCCTGCAAAAGTCCACCCATTGAAGACTCGAAGGTCTTTAGTAAAGTTGAAACAGTTAACCCCCCAAGCAAGTGAGTTAGCCGGGCCTTTTAGAAGCACGACCTTAGTAGGCATATTCCGCGATGAAATCTAGCGATGGAAAACGACTGCCGGCTAACTCAAGTTACTCTCTCCACGCGTACAATGCACAAGATAACCCCTTTGGGCAGAGCGAAACCCAGAGGAGCTCAAGGCTACTCGTCTGGACCACCTTGCAACCACGAAGGAGATCGGATAGCTACGATATATCCGGTGGTATCATATCCTCGGGGCCCGTAACGTAGACTTCGAATTTTCCGGGGGGATTGGGCATAGACCACTCACCTTCTCGAAATCTCTGACTCTGCGTGCATCGACGGTTATCGTGACTAGGTCACCCCCAAGCACATCGTACTATATATATATATATATATATATAAACGGCACTATTTGCCGGCCAATGGCGTAAACTGTTATTGGATGGATCTCGACGCAATGCAGACTGTGTTTTGCTTACGTGAGTTTGGCAGTATTTGTACCACGTGCGACTGAACTTCAAATGTTCCTATAATTGACTCAAGTGAATAAAAGTTTATTGTAAAGCAATCATTTTTAGCAAAACAATACGCTATTTGGGCCATTGCCCTATTCGCCCGTCCAGCTTGAAACTACGTATTTTCAATTCGGTGTCTGACAGCAGCGCTTTAAAGACGATTCCAAAAGGAACTAAAAACTTCCATTAAGCCACCCAGACTCTGCACAACCGTACAAACAAGTACGTAAGCTTATAAAGAATGTATACAGAAGAGTAAATAATAAAACCTGTCATTTATTTGCTAGGACTGTTGGCTTACTGCATATATATATATATATATATGTCTCTCCCCTAAAATAAGCATGTATTCCATTCTTTACTATATATATATATATATATATATATATATATATATATATATATATATATATATATATATATATATATATATATATATATATATATATATACATGCCTATTTTAAGGGAATATACATTTATTTCTACGAGCCCTCCCAGACCGATCCAACTTATCAACCCGCCTACTGTTGGTAAAGCGCGCATCCCAACCAAAAAGGAAACAAGCATGGACTGTCTGCTGAGCATCGCTCAGAAAGAGTGGCTATAATATCCGGATATATAAATAAGTAACCATATTCAGTCAGTCCAAGCAACATGACATCAATAATGTCAGCAACCATTAATCGTCTGGCAAAACAGAAAGCGTTGTTGAAGTGTTGAAATATGCACTTGATTGGGTTGCTGTGTGACGCTACCTGCGTAGATGTATTTTGCAAGAGTAACTAATTTGCGAATATGGCCGCTCTCACAAAAAAGTGAAAAATTAAAGTTTTTTCTAACTGATCGCATTGTAACGGCCTATGGAAAACGGTATATTTGTTCAAATTCATTTTATTACAGCTGCAACAAGTACAACAAAAATATTTACAAAAGCGTATAATGGAACATATACTTCCAAAACAAGCTTTCTTAGAACTTAAATATTTAAGTTGAAGGTCTATGTTTCCTATTATGAACTATTGCTTTAAGAATTTTAACATATTAAAAAAGGAAACAATTGTTTTTTCATGCCTGCGCCGCAAATTACGAGCAGCGGACTACTCCTACCTATTATTTACAGGCTGAAGCTTAATTAGATATGAAGTTAGCAGTACATTAAAAAACATCAACAGTATAATGCTTTAATGTAATTAGTAAAGTAATAGCAATCACAATATTTTGTGTGATGCAGCGTACAAAAGGTATTTAACACTCGACGACATGCAATATTTTCTGTCTACAATTAAGCATTTTTAAGGAGGTTGTTTTTGAATCTATACCATCCTCCCTCCCCTACGGGCTTGGAACTCATCGCGAGGTATATCCTCAATGCACCGAGGGCCGGACATGTTGAGATATCTAAGGTTTCCCCAACAGGCCTTGTGGCAGGATGGCCGCTGGCTCTCAGCGGTGTGGTTTTTCATCTATTCTCAATGAGCATTGCGCAAAGAAAATTCGATCGACAACTGGGATCAAAGCGGCGACACCCCGGTAGCTGAAAACAATGACTAGCGCACTAGTCCCCTAGACACACCGCCACTAATATTTTATGTCTAAAACAAATATTGTGTACAGAAGTGGAGAGTCGCATCTTGCCTGTGAGACGCCAGAAGATGCCAGGCGGGGCTCATTAAGAGCTCCCTACATTTCACTAGAAGCAACCCATTGTGCAGAAAAGCGGCAACCCATTTATGAGTCCGTGGATGGACCTAGAACGCGTTCATCTTGTCAACAACAAGTCTATGATCGACCCTATCAAAGGTACTCTCTGGTCGAAGTATATGCAATAAAAGGTTTTGTTGGCGTTTATTAAAGAAAAAAACCCAATTGTTTATAATTTCTAACAGTTGCATTCATGCAGAGCGTCGAGGCACAAATCCGTACTCGACTATACCAAACAGATTGTTTGCAGACATATAATTGGTTACGTTTCTGATAAGAATTCTTTCACCCGACATCGAGACACAAGTTTTGAGGTTTCGCTGCAAAGCTTACTAGTTTTTTTAAATGTAGGCGGGATGCCGTCAGGTTTGTGACGTCAGGTGTCAGGTGAGTTAATGTTGGTATCAGGCACAAAGATTGCATGTAAATATAAAAAAAGGGCTAGATACGAATATATTAGTCGTTCGAGCCGAGCTACATATGAGCACAGATTCCCGAGCTTTTTGCCGACTGCATTATGAGTGAAGAGTTCGGAAGACTTCGATCAGAAAGCGACAGCCTAGCGTGAACTTATTATACATCTCGTTAGCATCGTAGCAGTCTAAATATAACACCTTTCTGTTGGTCAATCAGGCGGAGGTGGCTGACCATTACCTCTGTATTTTATTTGTGACTGATGCATGCATCCATTCGTTTGATCCCTTTGTATTCAGAACCAATGACGCTTTTCTTTCTTTTTTTAAGTTAAGCGCGTAGCACGAAATTCCTCCGAAGATGGATGTTTCAGGTGACCAACCAGTACATTTTAGGCGCCTGCTCTACAATGCTTTCCGGCAAGGTCAAAACGGCACCAAAGCGGCCCGGGATATTCATGCCGAGAGGGTGCATTGGCTCTAGAAGACTGCCCACTTTCGACGATCAAAAATTAACCTCAAAAACGGATTTCGGACGGAAACGGATTGAAAAACGTTGGTCGAGATGTGTGAAGAGGTCGTAACACAACGAGAGAGCGTACACATTTTTCTAAAGCGTACGATAATTTTCACCAATCTATGTTTCAATGCATGTTTAAAAATCGCCGCAACTTATCATTTAACCGCCGAGGTCTAGCTCTGCAGTCGAGCTCTTAAAAAATACTTTCTGGGCTGAATCTCAGACCCAAGATTTAACGACCATGGGACTGATTTTCCCATTGCTTCATAGACGGACCCCCATAAATACAAATGTGGGGCAACAGTGGGGTTCGAACCCGCGCACCTATGTGTCTCCTCCGGTCGTGAGGCGCAGACGAATGCACCACGCCACCGAACTCGACTGCGGCGGAGCTCTTGATAGCCCTCTGAATGACTTCCACGCCGAAGGCGGCTTAATTGAAAATGGCAAGATTCTAGGTCTTTAGGAGCTGGTGGATGTTTCTTTCGCAAGGCCTCTATGCGGTCAGGGATATTGTCGCGATGTTTGTTACGCTGAGTGAACCGGCGATGTAGACTCGGTAGAACGGCAACTACAACACGAGAGGCCTAGCGGCAATGAACGACGACACACGGGTAGAGGTCTCGTGCGTAGCACGACCGAGAAGAGAATTATGGTCAGCCATCCTCCATCGGTATACTGGCTGGTTCACGAGGTGCTGCGGCGTGCTAGCCCCCAAAGGATGCCAGACTTTGCTCTCAAATCGGTCGAAATTTACGGCGGTTTGTGTTTATTTCGTATGGGAGTACATGTTGAGTTAAGGTACGACTCGGATTGAGCGACTTAGGTCGACCCTCTCCCGGTGTCGGCCGGTGATCGTTCGGACGGTGGAGGACGTTGGCGTTTCGGCGCAAGGGGCTGTGGCCGTCCTCTGCTGGCTGGTTGAGACATGTCTTGTTTGGTTGAGACATGTATCGGTTAGTGAACATTGGGACCGTTAGGTACGTTGAGGTTCGGCGCGGACGCTGTAGCCGTTGGACGTGATCGGTCAGAATTGATTAGTACGTGGTAGGACCATCGCCGTACTGGCCAAAGGGGGAAGCCGAGGGACCAGAAAATGTCGTACCATGCTCGACGTCGCATAAAACTGCAGAGGGGGGGGGGGCAAGCAAGGGCTTTGGCGACCTATGCGCCGGTTGCAAACGGGAGCTCTCAGAGGAACAGATATACTCAAGAACCCCTATATATTAACGAATATATTAAAGCGAAAAAAGTAGCCTCTCTAGACCTAATCTCCTTCTCGCTCTATTATATAAATACATATACCTATACGTATACGACTTTGTGAGGCACGATTTTCACCGAATTGTTGAACATATCATTCACAATTTTGAACAGCTGACAAGCTCATACTAGTTGATTGCATTTACATGCAGCGCTTCGATTCCGTCAGAGCATGTAAATGTCCATTATGTAATTTGTTAGTAGCAAACACCTCAATGTTGCACCTACTTGGATGTGCTCCAGGTAAGACTAGAGCAATTTTAACTTTTTTCCACAAAAATACACAACATTTCATAAATCAATTCTAATAAGTATATTATTTAATGATAAATAGATGCTCCATTAAAATGCTAAACTGTAGAGTCTTATAGTCAAATGAAATGAGAGCAGCTGTGACTACGACAGTCGTTGATATAGAAACGTCACTCTACCCACTATTTTCGATACTTTTTCAAATCTCGCGTCAATCACTGGCGCCGTTTATCGCTCGAGTTTGCTTCAACAAAGTGAAGAAAACAAGGTTTAATGATTTTAGGAAGCCAAACAACTGAGAAGCAAACAGTGTCTCGAAACCCTGTGTATAAGTGTCACCGTCCATTTCGCGACGGCCTTGAAGACACCGAATATGAAGGCCTTCGACGTCAACAACAAAAAATAAAGTTGAAAATGACGTGATATTGCGTTCAACATGCTCGTCGGAAAATGACTGAACCTTCAGGCAGTAGCAGATGGCCCTAAAATGCCTCAGAGAGTCACCATAAGAGACAAGTCATGGGTATATTGGGGTTACGACATCGAGACCAAAACCAAACCTTACCAGTGGTGCTTCCAAGGGGAGAGTCAATCGAAGAAACTCAGACAGGGCAGAACCAACTCTAATGTTATTTTGACGTTTTTTTGCGACTACAAGGGAATCATCTTCCATAAATTGTTGCCACTGTTTTACGCATCAGAGTTCTCCAGTCAATAGGGAATAATACTATGGTCAAAATGATCGCGAGAGAACGTCCGACGCAAAATATCTGAACTCTGGACAAACATTTCTTGGATCCTCCATCAGGACAACGCAACGACGCGCACATCGGTACGGATTTCGAACTATTTGATGAAAAAAAATCCGCAACCTCCTTATTTGCCGGAATCGGTTCCGTACGACTTTTTTCAGTTCCCACAGATCAAACAAAATTGAGGAGACAATGCTTCGAGACTAAAACGGAAAAAAAAAAAAAAATATATATATATATATATATATACATATAAATTTGCAGGAGCAACTCAACTCAATTCCGAAAGACGCGTAAACATTTTTTTCGAAAAGTTGGGAAGAGGATAGCATAAGCGCATTACAGCGGGCGGGAGCTTTTTTGAAGGGAACAAAAACACTTTGGCAGATTAAATAAATTGTCTTCATATATATATATATATATATATATATATATATATATAAATTATGCCGTGAAGCATTTTATATATTCTTCTAAATTATAATGAAATAAATCCTATGACTATAATAATAATAATAAAAATGAGTAAGACTAAAGGTAACCTTACAGTGCTTCGTACAAATTATTATATTTGACAATCCCCTAAGATATTATAATGTTTGCGACACTATGTATCTATTAAAACCCACAGAGAGCAAGGTGCTAAAGAGTTTGATGCTCGACACCCAACAGGTATCTATCTACATACGCAGCCAGACAACAGGAAAACAACAAAATTCCGGCAACGGTAACACCACGACAACAACAACAACAACAACAACAACAACAACAACAACAACAACAGCAACAACAAGCGTGCACCCGCCAGAACAGTGACAGCTGAGACCTTTCCGCGTTCTTTTGGCTGGCGCCGATGAGACGGCGATCATAGACAAGTACCCAGGCGACGGGCGCAAGGCGGCGCTTCAAGGCCCCTTGCGATCTGTAGCGCCCTGGTACGATTGAATGCCTATCTATATGTCTGTCAGGCTGTCTGCCTAATTACATCAGCGTTAATCAGCTGTTGCAGAAACAGCACGGGATGTGGCACTCTGTGACGCTCATAGCTATCATCTAGCTGTTGTCCTAGTCAGCTAAGCAGAGCTAGAGCGTAGATTCGTGGTGGCATGTCGAATCTCGGCGCTTCGCAGGACCGCCGTTGCCGCTGCCGCCGCCGCAGGCCCCTGTATCCGGCGTGTCGTCCGACGTAAACTCCCGATTTCGCTCTTAACGGGTCGTTGCCGCTGCCAACTAATTCATGCTATCACTATCACCCCCCCCCCCCCCCATCCGCCCCCAAGGGCAAAGCTAGTCGGAACGTGCAAGAATATGACTAAGTTTACAACAATTGCAATAGCAACAAAAGTACGGGCAACAACAACGCAAGAAAAAGTAAGTGCAACAACAACAACAGCAACAACAACAACAGCAACAACAACAGCAACAACAACAGCAATAACAACAACAACAACAGCAATAACAACAACCGCACCACCAGCAGCAACATGCCCGTGTACGGTTTTTTCATGTCATGTCTGATTTTTCAATCCACTCTGGCATTCCCATGCCTAAATTGAAAACCATGCAAACTAAATTAAGAGTGGCCGGTCTGGGTCTCGAACCCAGGCTTCCCGAATGCAAGGCAAAGGCTTTGCTTTGCCACTAAGCCATCTTGCTCGGTATCTATATATATATATATATATATATATATATCCGTGATTCCGTCTATCATTGTTTTTGTGTATAGTCATAGAGTTTTTCTGTTCTACGCCTCATCTGTGTGTACGACGCTGGTGGTCTCTCCAGACAGCGCCCCGGACGGCATCTTCTTCCCCAGCGACATCCCATGAGAGGAAATTACAGCTGGTGCTACGGCCAGCGATGTCTTGCAAGCGAGCGACACAACTTTCACGACCAATCGATGCAAGTAAGCCAGCGCCAGGCCACCAGCCAGCGCGCTCTCTGCCAGTAGGCCATCTGAACGAACACAATGGCATCGTTAGAGTGGCACTCGAGCACTGTTCGTTCAAGCAAGGTCGCCGGCAGTGGCAGAAGCACAGGTATATCGTATATTTCCCTCACTGGACATAAGCATTGACCACGGCCTCGGTTAAAACAGCAGCATAGTGAAAGGTTGGGTTTACTAAGCGAAACGTTGTGTTGTTGTTGTTGTTGTCGCGGTTGTTGTTGTTGCTGACATCATCAACATCATCATTGTTGTTGTTGTTGTTTCTGACATCATCATCATCATCATTGCTGTTGCTGACATTACACACTGGCATTAGTGTCACTTAGCAAAAACAAGCAGTGCCTAATTGTGATAGGGCGCATCCTCAGTCGACCTTAGTTTAGGTTGCCAGCGTTATGACTGACATTTCGGCGTACAGTTAGAAGGAGAATCGGCACATACAAATTCGAAGCGAACGAAAGCAACCTGTAGAGGAGCCAACCAGCGCGGCAATTTCTGCCGCGCGGAACTGTGAACAGCTTTGATTTATAACCACAAACAAGTAAGAGTCATAAGGTCTGGTGCAGCTTTCACTATCGTTCACATCCGGCAAATGTGCCATTAAAACTTGATTAAAATTAAAAAAATCAAAGCTAAAGCGTTAACGTGTAAATATTAAACTTGACGTTGAGATTTTGATTGGGGCCGTTGGCTAAGGATAAGTAAATCTAATTTCTTACACTTGCGTTCATCACGGTTGTGTCACTACTGTTTTATTACAATGTAATGTGTATGGCGGTTGACAATAATAACAATAAAAATATATTTGTGTGATTGAACGTAGCGCATTTGAAGCCTACCCTTTCTATTCATGTTTGCTTCGTTGTACATCTTACCCAAGTTCGACCGCCATCAAACAAGACACGAGAAGCGTTATAGCTTCTCTTCTCTAGATGGTCTTCTAAACCTGGCTGTTTCGATAGCGATATGTTTTTGAGAGAAAGACGAGAAAACTTCACACAGCACTAGTGGTAGGTTGTCAACGTTTTTCGAGGGATGCACGAGTTCCGGGCAGACCTTCCGGCGAGTCCGGCCAAATCCTTAATAAACGGCCAAATTCAAAAACGAAGTTATTCTAATTACTAAAAAACTTTTCTCTCGGGCGGGGCTCTCGGCGTCTCACATTTAACGTCGTCCAACGTCGGAACCGTTGGTGGCTTCATAAGACGAACCCCACTAAACCCAAATACGTGCAGCGGTGGGGATCGAACCCCCCATGTGCACCCCTCGGTGTGTCTCCCCCGGTCGCGATTGCAGCAGCATCACGCCACCCGAGCTCAACTACTTTTTTTTTTAATTGGACCGACCACACTTGTGATACGGCAAGTTTATTTGAAAACCAGCGGAAATGTTTTGCACTTTATTTTGCGGCAAGTTTGGCTCTGAATGACTAGATAATACTACTGTTTCGGCTATTTTGATTCCGAGTTATAGCGGCTACTCACCGACGCTATGAACGACATGATGTTCAGGAGATGAATGAGATCAAGCAGTAGAGAAGCCCTCGCGGATTTGCGCAGATGCGGTGTTGATATGGATGGCTTGAAGATAGTCCGCGCGCCCGCCTTACTTCAATAGACAGCTCGCTTGCACACTCTGACACTCATAGAGAGCCTTGCACTTCACCCGCTCACCGGCAGTCAATGATGGGTCAGGTCAGCGAGAGTGAAGATAGAGCAGTGTCAGCGAAGGCGGCAGTCTTAATGATACAGCTAAAATATAACACGAACACACTGGAACACCACACACTCACTGCTCACTTCAATGATGATGATGATGATGATGATGATGGCACATCTCGAAGTTCCGTTCGCCTCACGCTAAGCACTTTCGAAGCCAAACTTTGTCGACTTCACAGCTTTCTTTGATTTACGACGTCTTCAGAATGCTTCGGCGCGAATATATGGACTGGATGTGTTAATGGCGAGCGTGTTGCTGTATCCGTACGTATCTGGTACGCGGCGCGTGAATTGAACGCTCAACACCACAGGTGGCTATTAATTAGATAGTAGAGCATGCTAGAGCCACGCTAAGATTTCACCCAGTCGGCGATGGCGCAACACGCACGTTCAGAGCACCAAACAAAAGCAAAAGGTGGCCGCAAAACAAAACCTTGGGGAAATGAACGACCAACTAACTCACTCAGAACTTCGACTGTCGACACTTCGAAGATTCGCCTCAACTTTTCTGTCTGCTCAAAAAAAAACGTCGAACTTGCCGGCGTTCAAGTCTTCTCCACAGAACTTTTGTCGTCGTCGTCGCCTCTGGTCTGCTTGCCTGGACCAACAACAAGCGACTGAGGCGCCACCCATGGCACAAATTTGAGATAATTTTCGCGCTCAATTCATCTCTCTCGTGTTCGACAATCACGAACACGGTTCGCGCGCGCGCGGCAACCGAACGGTACAATCCAACCCAGCTCCGAAGATGTCGAATCTCCGGGAGGGGCGGGGGGGGGAGGGGGAATGCAGATTATGTAATAGCTGCGGAGGGTTGCCCGGGGGAATTGAACGCGTTCGCGCGCCGGTTTTCTGTGGTAGTGCTGAACAAACACGGACAACCGGGAAAAAAAAGCTGTCAATCGTGTCCGTGTATGCAGACGTCATGGCGATTCTCGGCGATTGCCCTGGGTATTATACAGCGACACTGTTCCTCCAGCGACGATGTTGTTCAACTTGTTCAAGAAGAACAGAAAAAGTTTTGTCGAAAACATTCTCTCTCCGCACTTAAGATAGCAGCATATAGGGGAAGCCAATGTACGAAGCAGCTCGTTTTGTTGAATAACGAACTTATCTTACTGCTACTACCCTCAAGTGTCATCGTTGAGTGCAGTTTTTTTTTTCGTTGGCCTGACTGAACATAATTTCTCTGTATTTTATATGGACATCAGGGAATATTAGGAAAACCATATATATATATATATATATATATATATATATATATATATATATATATATATATTTTTTTTTTTTTTTTTTATTCCACTATGCACCTAACTATGTGACTATGATTACCTTACACTTGTTAGATTGTATTTATTTTTTGTATTGATCGGTTTTGTCAAATCGATTTGTCTCTACTCTCAAATATAGAGATCGCTCGGTTTCTGTGTGCCTTTTTGAAGCTGCACATTACAAGAGAATTTTAAGAACCGATATTTATATATATATATATATATATATATATATATATATATATATATATATATATATATATATATATAGTTATATATAAATAGAATAAAATCATGCACGCATACGTATACATAAGTTCAAGCAAGATTTCAGCTCATAGCAGTGTTTGTCGAAGCTTGAACTATATCCACAAATCTTTTGGCGTCAATTCGTGGCTGTGGACGAGACTTGGATCCACCACTATACAGTCAGGACAGCAGACAATTCATTGTGAACAGAGCTCAGCCAGCCGAGGTGCTCTGAAAAAAAACGGAGACTGTTTTGTCAGCCAGAAAGGTAATGGCCGCTATTTTTTTAGATTCCTAAAAGAAACACCACCAATTGCTTGTTTACTATTTCCAAACCTCAAGATGCGACTCAGAAGAAATACATCCGATGAAGAGGTGGCCGTGGTATTTGCGTGCTTCGAAGGCTCCGAGATTGTCTAATTCTGCGAAGGAATCCAAATGTTGGAACACCACCGGACTCCAAGGTGATTACATCAAGAAATAAATTTAAAAAGCTGGAAATTTGTTGATTTTGTTTATTTCCTGTTACCTAATCGACGATCCACGTAGTAGAGCAAATCAATTATGGTAAATGTGTGTTTGCTGTTATGCCCACGGTCATCGTGCAGAAAATTCCTCACTCGTTTTTCTCCATTCAGTAGTCCAAATGCCTGTGGTGGGTGCGCCACATTTGTGTCAGAAGTGGGAGTCGAACTCACACTGTGGTCTTATAATTGCTGCCGAAGCCCACTCCACGTTTGGTAATATACGTTCTTAGAAACGACGCCACATTGGCTATTAGAGCAGGTTAAAACGCACGCCACCTTTGGTTTCAGAAGCTTTTGATAGCTGTGCTACACTATTAGTGTAAGAAGCTTTCGATACTCGCGTAGCGTTTGGTGTCATGCGGACCACTTCCACCACTCGGTTATAATGGAAGGTCAAAACAGTTTGCACACCTGGCGGTCACCAGATGGCCGAATCACCCATGACTAGCACCAAGCAAATATGTATTGGTAAAACTAAGCGCGTAGAACACCGTCTATCGGACGTAGATCGACGGAACCAATTTGTTCATTTGAATCACAGTGTTTTCCTTAATAGAAAAGCGGCTCTTAGTAATGCTGATTATATCGCTTTACCTCCTTGATGACGGCAAAAATGATTAAAAAAAAACGTTTACATATAAAAAAAAAAGCTGATACGGTGTAATCTAAGACTTGTCAAACAGACAGCTTGCCTTTCTCACCTTTAAAATGCTTTACTTACCTTGCTTCGTAGACTTGAACATCTAGGTAAATAGAGCCGTATACTGGGATAGATAAAATCATATTTATGTGCATGTTCATTCCAATATGCAAATGACCTGGAGCATTCCCATCAGGATTTTTTTGAAGATTTCCGGAGTCCACCACATCGCCTGCTGGTGTTTTGAAAATAGTATGCTCCATCCAGTGAACAAATACGTTGTGCTTAAATATGGTTCCGGTTCTGGTTATGAACGTGAATTAGGACATCACATTTACATCTACACCGTAGACGCTTCACTGCGAATTTCTTTCGAAAACACATTTTCCTTTCTTATATCCTAATCACGTCTAGATTCCCTATTTACCTATTTGTTCCCACACCCACTTGTTGTACTTTACAACATATTTGTCTCTTCCAAACTTACTTGCTGCTTTTTGGCTTAGAAGCCGCAACTAGGGTTTATTGCCGTTTTTAATATAAAGAAGAAACTGCTCTTACGCATACCCCACTGACTCAATTGGTGGGTAGTATGGGACTCAACGCTGGCTGTTCAGGATCACGTGGTATAACCACAAAAACTTCTAGAATACATGCTGGTTGGCCTCTACTCCTCCGATCGCAAGGTAGGGTCTTTTTAGACCTCCTGTCTTCGTTCAGCGAGTTCTATCCTGGTCATAATCTGTCGGGCAAAGTGGTTTACTTGCATCCAGATTTGAGCGTTGGCTTTACCATATTCTCCCGGGAAACTGCTTCCTTCTTATCTTTCTATGTAGCTCCTGTCCTATTTTTTAAGGCCTATAAAGGCCTACGAATCGGCCGTTATTCTCCAGCTATGCTATCAGCCAGTGGGCTATTATCGCTCCAAAAGTATTAGCAACTATGTTTAATAAGATCTGGCTTTTCTTTTATGAGTGCTTTACTATCCTCGGGGGATACCGTCTGGCGCTTTTCCATTTTTGGCCTCACCTATCGTAACTGGGCTTGGTCGCTGCACAGTTAGGCCGTCGTTTTTCGCCGGTGTAACTTGGCAATCCGTGTGAAACACCTTAATGATTTGCCCGCTCTCTTGTCGAGCTTATGTAATGCTTAATCACTTGCAGTTCCATTATTGCTATGCCTTATTCCCCAGGTGTTTGATGGGCCTTCTCGAAAAAAATTCTTCTAGTGAATTTATTTACTTATCCGTATAAGCCGTCTAAGTTGGCACTTTGCGTCTTTGTAAACCTGAGCGTTCTTTCGAACTTTGAAAGTTTCATGTCATACGCACTCTTGTGTGAACTCTACGGGCCACCACACAAAGTCTTCTTGGCTTCGCAATTTCTGGCGTACACAAATGCGTGGAAGTGTCGTTTTACTTAGTACTTGGACTGCCTATGGAATCCGTGGAGGCAGTTCTCTAGGCTCTTGCTTACCAGATAGTTGTGAGCAAGATAAAACAAGCCCCGTCGAGCCTTTTCCCGAGGAACTCCACACGATGGTTACTCACTTCTTTCCGAACCGGAGAGGAAGAATATTGAATGAGTTCCACGTTTGGCCAGAAGACATTTTTGAAGTAACCATGGACGAGATTGATGCGACTAGACGGAGTCTCGCCCCAGGCGAGGCTCAAATGGCCGGGCATAGTGACTGACGTACTCGGCACGCTGACGACAGAAGTGAAGTTCCCGGCCCAATAGAAAAAGACGTTGCGGGTACCATGGTTGCAAAGCTGGTCTAGAACGCGATAGACAGCAGACAGATCGAGGACATCCTGGCTAAAAGCGCTTTGTGGGAGCCCCTGTTTGACTTTACAGACAATCGAAAAGAATAGCATCTCACCCAATATTTGCAGGATTATAATCTTCATTTAAATGGACGCCCTTAGCGTCGAGGCCGATCACAAGGAAAATAGGCTCGCGGCAGAGGTGCCGCAAGGTCTATACTAAATAGTGCTTTGAAAGGTGGTATACGACGGGATGCTGAATCGTCCCCTCCTTGAAGGGGTGGAGACAGTATTTTATACAGATGACCTTGCATTTATCGTAATAACCGAGAGGGAGACGGCGATTACCAGGATGTCTCCCAGGGGATCTGATTGCAAGCGCAATAAGCCGTCGAGAACCTGACCCTAACGGCAGCCAGAGCAGCAAAGGTGGAAACAGATAAAGGCGTTCAAGACGAGGAGCCGAGGGAAGGGGCAGGGAGCAACTAAGTTCTCAGAGGAATCTTAAAACGCTCTCATGACAGAAGGCTTTGGGCGTGGGTATCGGCGGCTACGGAGCCGGTCCGGAAAGAGAGCAACAACTCCCTTTCACGTTTTCGAGGAAACGCTGTGCAATTCCGAGCCGAAGGGGGTAAAAGGAATCCGGGTTCAGTGGGCTTATGAGTCCCACACAGTCGCTCTTTGGTGCCGGCAATGCATGCGTATCATGCATTCCTAAAATAATCTTTGGGGAGGGATGAGAAAATAAAGCAAGAAACAGCAAAAGACTGATCTTATTGCCTTGCTCTTCTTACCTTGTATTGGGTCTTTTTTCCTTAACTGACGTTGCTAGACTTAAGAATGTTGCTGGTTCGGGTTTAGTGGAATTAGAGGTAGCCGCATCAATGCTGGAGGTCGCCGCCATTCCCTCTGCGGTTACCGCCGTCAACGCCGCTTCATTCTTGCGATTTTTTTTCTTCAGTTTCTTTTAATCAGACCTCATAGCGTCAACTAACTAAATATGTGGTTCTAAATGCGCTCCTTAAGCGCTTCAGGCTAACGCGCCCTAAATAGATCGACATTGATATTCAATATTTGAGGAAATATGCGAAGCATGTCTTTACGAGATCATCTTAAATCAGATAGATTCCCACGCTGAAATATTTGGATGTTTGTTTTAATACATTTATTTATTAGCGAGGCGAATATTGAGCGTCAGGCTTCCTTAGGCTTTGTCTAGTGAGCGGTACACTTTTGAAAACGGATGTTCGTCTAGTATTGCTCTTATAATTGCAGTGGTCAGGAGCTACCAGAAGCCAACGGCCGCGCCATTTGACAGCTGTCCGCACAAGTTAATTTGGACTATAAAGCTGATATGAAGTGTCCCTTGGAGGACAATTGGGTTGATGAAAGCCGTCTTCAGCCACGAACTCCTGGGACGGCTGAAGACCCTATTGCAACAATTATAGCGGTATATCCTCAAGCGTCGGTTGGCTGTTTTTTGCGAATTTATGCTGACTTGGGCTAGAACGACTACCACTGAATTGTATATGCTATCAGAAGTTTGGAGGGTACGGGAGCCGTAAGACATCGTAGTATTCTATACGCCAAAGGGTCACGCTGAGTGTATGGATTCCATCAGTTTAATGTAATGGTTTGTTGGGCTCTGTTGGTTATCCGATGAAGTATTATAATTTAGTTCCTTATCTAATACGAGCAGGATGATATATAATATATATACGAAAGCGGACCGGCAAGTTATAGTATAATGAATCTTAAAAACTGAGTCGAAACTACCAAGATCTCCCGGTTTGTTTTGCTTAGAAGCACCATTTTTATTGTTTGAATTTGGTTAAAGGAAGTGAAGAAAACAATGGTCGACTATTTTCAAGGAGCTGAAATATAAGGAACAACGAATCAGCTCTCGATTGCAAAAGACGCATTAAATTTTTTTTTCGAAGAGTGGAAAAGAAGGTGGCACAGTGCACTGCATTAGGCGGAAGCTGTTTTGAAAACAAAAACACTTTGGAATTTATATAAATATTCTTTTTTATAAATTGCTTGGAAGTAAGTACTTGGAATTCATATCAGAAATTTCGATATACCCTCGTATATGCATATACATACATACAGAACAATAAACAAGGTAAGAGTAAACATATATATTATTATTGTTTGGGAAAAGATATTGTAAATTAGGAACGCCTAATTTCCTAAAGCTAAATATATAAATAATTGTAATGTATCGTTAGGACAGTTCTGACAAGATAGACGTTTGAGAGTGGAAGAATTCCCGGACGATTAATCTATATGCATGGCTTTGTGTCGCTGTTGACGGGTGATATGGTTATGGTGTGTCAGAGTCCTGGTGCATTTGCGGTGTACCGTGTAACGTACTACTCGAAGTGCTGCCGATAGAGTGGGGCGGATTAGTGATCCTCGTCACAATATATTTATTATATTTCCGCGTTTCATCTAATATGAATTCCATAGATAGTCAAGACCCATACTTCCGGTATAGCTTTCGTACATATCTTTCAACAGCGTTTAGCGAGTATGTGCCTAGGTGAGAAGCATGGTGACAGGTACTGACCCGTCGTTGTACAAAACTTAACCAGTGACGTCTAATATGTGCAGACGATAAATAATCAACCAAGTAAATAATTCAATCCACTGAAATTGGCACAGTTATTCTGCACTTTGTAAGTAATGATACCTGTGATTCAACCACACTTCAAAATAACCTTTAAGATCCATTTGAATAAATAATGCATGCAGTATTAGCCAGGTATGTAGCCTAGAGGAGGCATAGCCTGAGTATCGCCTTATTAACTCTCTTGCTATAATATGCACGGTGGCTACTAAGCAGTCGGAATACTTTTATTTTTCAAACCTAGGTTTTCAGCATGGTTGTCTTTCATAATTAGCTAGAAGCATAATTTTGAAAAATGCATACATATATTTGTTTTATCTAAATATTTGAGCTACCAGTGAAATAAATGTTAAAATACAAACCACTTACGAAACAAAATAAAAATGAAAGATGTTATTATATGTTGTACAATAAATAAAATTAATCAGTTCCTAAAACGTTTCAAAACTGCTGTCAAATCTTTAGACACTTTTAGGCCTTATCTGAACGCTAAATGGAATTCTCGTACTACTTGTTTATTCCTGTGTTGTTATTGAGGAAATTTGAGTTGAATGCATAACATAGATGAACACATATAAATAAGAACTGCACAAACGCTTTATCGCACAACTTCGGAATTTATAACACTTCCCGAGATAATTTATCATTGTAAATGTAGTTTTTAAATTATAAAAAAATATGTCCTCGATTCCGTTCATTCAACGCAATAAAACTTTTTCCTGTATATGATAGACGCACTAGATATCAGAATGCATGTCTATCAATATAAGGGCCTAGGTAATTATATATACACTTTACAGTTCTGATATAACTTCGGAGTTTGTTATACTGCTGCTTTTCTTCGTTTTCGCAAAATTTTCCCTAGAGTAATTCACTTCTTGTTGATTTCTATTTTTAGCGTAATGGTTCCTGGTATTATCATAACAAATCGTATGGTTACCGCCGATAGGTGATCCATTCTAACATAATGAGCCAATGCTGCGACCACGCAAGCCTGTTCTAAATGTAGTTCAAAGTCACTACAATCTCTGTCACGTAAAAAGGAACCGAAGGGGCATAAGAGTACGCGTCAGTACTTACAGAGGTTCATTAAAATCTGTATTTCACAAAACAACAGTGGGAGAAAAGCCACATAATGTGAATTTATTCGTGTCCCTGCTTAAAGTGTTTCGTTTTCACGACACGACACATTTTCAGCAGGTGCAAAATATAAGGCGTCGAGTAGACGTGCATATGTATGCATACACACACACCCATATATACAAATATATACAAAGATCCTAGCCTGCAAGGGTTACCAGCTGAAAGCTGAATACATTGCAAATCAAATCTATACAAGGCACAACTGGACTATCGATTGGTATCAAAAATTCATTTCCTTCCTGGTCACACAAAGAAAAATCAAAGTATCATCCAAGTTCTTGAGTGTTCCTGCTTCAACAGTTTCTCGCCGAGTCCCATGCACAATACTTGACGACTTTCCCTTGAAACCGTACTGCCTTTACGTACAAAGAGTTTTTGTAGGCATGCAGATGTGCCAACCAACAGGACTCTTAACATCAACCACTATCGCAGCCGCTGTATGCGCGTACAAAGGTGCACTGGACTATTTGCGCAGGCACACGCAAATAAGTCATATCGTTGCAGTTTTTCTATTTACAGTACGTCAAAACAATACCGTCCCGTCTATGTAGTTTGCGTTGGTTGCTGTTGTTGATGTCCTTGCCCTCATCGGGTGTCCTACTGTCGGGCTCATTATATAGCTATAGTTGTTCACCTGTGTGTTTAAGGTGATTTGTGCGTAAAATCGATGAAACTGAAACAACACCCACTACGAGACAAACACGGGGACGCCGGCTCATAATGAGTACTCATATACAAGCTTGCTTGACACTCCCCAGACGGCTGCAGCGGGATTGAAACAAACAGTCCACCTGTGAAAATAAGCTTCAGCCAGAGACTCGCCAAATGGCAATGCTGGTCCACGACTACTCAATGCTTATCCAATAGCTCATCTGACGTCTAACTGCTGATTCGTCATTTCCAAGTTGGCTTTTTGTTGAGGCCGCTTCGTGAAGATGAGTGGTACATGTGGTTTTGCTGTGACAGTTGCTTGAAGCTTCCGCTGCCACCGCTGTTGTTTCCGTCTGCCAGAATGCGGCTGCTTTTCGAACGAATGAGAACTCGTCGAACCTTGTTCGCCAACCCGACAGACGGCACACGACCACCTGAAAGAAGACCCAAAGCGTTATAGCCAGTTAAGATCCAAACTTTTTCTTACAAAAGAACCTCAACAAATCGCCATGCAAATGCGAAGGAAGTCCAGCATGACCAAATCATGTTTTGATTATGTATATATATATATATATGTGGGCGATTCAGTGATGTAATTTTTATTTATTTTTACCTTGAAGCTTTCTGACTTTGTGTGACATGTGTGCTATGCTCCGAGGAGACTACGTCGAAAAACGAAGACTTTTTATGTTGCTAATATTTTTCACCCGGCTTACTGAACGACGCTAAACAAATATATATATATATATATATATGACTTCGTACAATTTACTTTTCTTGACCCGTTTGTGTAATACAACACACGACTGGTCTGACCTTGCATGTGAGAGATTTTGTAAGTATAGCCCAACTTTTTTGGTTTGGATAGTCGTGAAAATGACACTAAATGGGTTGCATATAAACACAAGTTCGTGCGAATATAAGTAATTCTACCCCAAATGGAAGAGGCGCAAATTAGTTCCGGTCCAGCACACGTATGTTATATTAACTCAGCATCAATCGGAGACTGTAAGCAAGGGTCGACCGTTACCTGATGCAGCTCCCTCGGAGTCGCCGTCGCTCGACTGTAAAGGATTACAGCTTGGCTTGACAAACGTCCCCATATTGTTTTTGATGGTGGACCGAGGCACCGGCACGGGCGGTGTCACGAGTTTGCTGAACGTCTGGTTAAGGGGAACATCAGTGGCGGTGCTACGAATAGGCGTACAGAAAGGATCAACCTCGGAGCAGACAGGGGCGGCGCCATTCGGTTGTACCAGTGAAACACGCGATGGCAAGGACGGCTCCTCTGTGTGGTCGAAGGAAAGAAATCGAACCAACGACTCCTGCACAACGGACGACCCAATCGGTTCACGTTTCACGCCATTAGTCACGGCAAATATAAATGGCATGCATTAGTACGGACAAAAATAATATAGCATCATCGTAAGCTGCTTACCACGTAAGTATGTCCAGTAAAATGACACATATATATAACTTAAATATATGAATTGTACGGCCACTTTCAGTTCGTACAATATATATATATATATATATATATATATATAGCAGTAGTACAAATATTTGTAGGTCGTAGAATATCACATAAAAGAACGTGTACATTAACACATATACACCTATATCTATACATTATAAAATTACGGGAATCTGTTCACCACAGACAGCAACATCAAATGCCATATGTATTAGGTTTTTTTCCTATGAATCATACTACAAGTATGATCGTCAATTTAACACTAAATAAATCTAATTTAATAAATTAATCAAGAAGAACTCCACCATGCTAAATATGTTTCTATAATTCACAGTCGCGTCGACTCCTGGGTAATGTATTTCATACCTCAAGATTAGCTCCGGCTTTTAAAGTGATCTGGACGATACGTGCAGCTAGAATTTGTGTTTCCTGCAAGTTGACATAGCATTTATGTTACAAATAACGACGTATGTTAAATAAACAAAGTATAGCAAACTATTTATACAAGACAAAGTGGCGTAACGGTTATACCCTCTAAACAGGTAGGCGTTGAATCACACTTAAATTTTGGTCTCAAGTACGGGGGCCGATCACCAATAGAGGGTGCCTCACACCGCAGCTGTGGTTCGACGCTGAATGTTGGGATTTAGGTACTGCCAAGTAATGATACCAAGCGGTTGATGGCAGAAGCTACACAATAAAGTGACACAGCTAAATTATATAAACTATATACAAAGCTACATATATAAAGTCACATTGGACTGACCTTCATCTCTCGCTGAGTCGTGTCATGAAGATATCGGCTATCCAAAGGAGACGTGGCATCTGGTGATACCTAAAACGCAAACAAAACATAGAGTAGCAGTAAAACTATCGCATACGCGGTATATATATATATATATATATATAAACCCGATCGAGCTGATATATATATAGATAGTCAATATTCGTAAAACTTGCAAGTAATGACGGATGGGCTATATTTTTGCAGGGCGGGAATAGCGTGCCATTTCATATCATGTACCTGTGTAGCAAATATATACGTATATATTTGACCCGTGAGAGACACAATGTATATACGTGACCAAATATGCATGTTTCTGCCAATCATATGGTGAATATATATATATATATATATATATATATATATATATAAGGTGGGTTCAAATGAATAGATACTTCGTAACAACCAAACCAGTTGAAATTTAAATATGCCGATTTGGGATAGCGAATGGAGCGTGGGCGCATGATGGAGTTGAAACGCGGACAATTGTATGCGCCTTCAATTGACGCGGTAGTGCGTATGAGGGCATCATGGCGTTCCCATGGCAAAATTCGATGACTGAGGAGCACAGCGAGGTGTTATCAGAGATCTGACTGCGAAAAGTGCTACACACCGGCACACAAGACAGGTTGGGTCACCGGAAGGTGTGAGCGCAGTAGATTAAGCAAAAGAAGCCCGCCGAACCGCAAGGGCAACCTCGTGCAGGGCTAGCACTGCAACACCTGTTCTCGTATCATGAAGACCTCACATTTTTGGAGCGGATCGTGGCCGGTGACTAGATTTGGTGATAACACTTAGAGCCAGATACCAAGCGGAACTGCGTGCAATAGAGGCACAGGACGCATATAATTCAAAGGCGCCTCAACTCAAACGACGAACTGGAGGGCACAGAAGAAGGCTGGCCCTCAGGTCACAACCGCAAGGAATCTGAGAACAAGAAATTCTTCGGCACATGAAACAGTGGGTTCGGTTGTGGTGATTGTTTTGAATACAAATCTCAGTTCTACCCAATGTTTGTTGTATTAACGCAGTGTTGTCTTAAACATCTTCATGTGGACCCACCCTATACGTATAACACTATACCAGTGACGTGGTAAATGTGTATAACCTTTTATACTACTAGCATATCTTTCTGCATCGTATATGTGCGGTAATGGTACCTTTTTTCTGGCGACGGCAATCATCCGCTCAATGTCAAGCTTCTTCTCACTCATCAGCTGAGCTGCTCGAAGCAGTGAATCCACGTCGTCCGATGGCAAACCTAACGCTCGACAAAATTGGGCCTAGGAAAAATAGAACAATTTAGAAACTATACTTATTACGTTATACTTATGCGTATAGTGATAATTATGAACGTACCAAAAGTACAGGATTTAATTCTGCCTGATGTACATATTAATGCCTGATGTACACCTCAATTACGATGATGAAATTGAGATACTTGTTGTTTTATCGATACTATAAAAGTAATTTCAACCACGTCTCAAAGGTGCATTATAAAATTGCTTGCGTTGCTCTTTACATCTAGTGTTAACATTTCTTATTTCTGTTTATTTGACTTAGTGACTAGTGCTAACATTTCTTATTTCTGTCTATTTGTCTCTCTCCTGGACTGCGAAGAATACCTGTTTGACGGCGGCAATAGCTTCAATCTCCCGATTGCGTGCCCGAATCACCTGACGATAGAGCTCCTCCGTATGCCTGTCGACTATCATCGGCTTTCGTTCCGACTGAGCCTCATAGGCCCCGATCGTTCCATTTGCCGGACGAAGGCTTGTTCCGTCCTCGCCCGTATTGTCTAGTGCATATCGTGAATAAGCATCGACGCATAGCAAACACATAATAACCTTAATTTACCTTGTATATTTTATATGAGAGAGGAAACTCAGCGAGAGGAAAGGCAAAAACACGGTCACTGTGATAATCACGATGCAGCTCAAGTGAAAAACTGGACTTGTTTGAAAACTTTGTCAAAGAGAACAGATAAGTGGGTGGATTATTGCTGCGAGCAACTAGATCTAACGATGTTCTAGCTTTACTAGTTCTAGCTTATCCTAGCTCGTTTCCGGCAAAACACGTGGTTGACTGGAGTCTGCTAGATGCGCAGAGCGACGTCAGACGAGAGCGTGTACTCACCTTTGTTGTTCAACTCGTGTTTGAGCTCATCTACTGAAGCTTGCAGCTGAGCTGAATGATCCCGTTCCGCCTACGAAAATAGAAAATACTTTTCAGCTACGATACTCCTTTCGTGTATTGCACTAATCCAAAGTATTTACCAATTCATCATGTTTAATTTCTATACTTATCCTTGCCCGAATGCGAGAAGCCCGCGCACAAAGACCCCCGGTTGGCACTGGGCGCGATCAGTCGGCACTAAATGCTCAATAAACTATAAGGCTTTCTCGCCGGTTTGACGACATTCGTCGTTAGAACTACCCGCCTTTCGTGGCGTAATCTTTTATGACCCACGCACGAAAGACACCCAGTATTTTATTAAATGTTTGTTGTCTTCATGAGAAGAATATACTTGCGCTTTCACTCTAACGACTTACACAGAATATCCTACATATATATATATATATATATATATATATATATATATACATTTTCAACTAGTTTTATTTACCAAGAACTTAAGCGTCGTGAAATGCAGTTCCATAAATAAACCACGTTTGAGAAATTATATATATATATATATATATATATAGTAATAAAGTCACTGACCTGAAGCTGTTTTCGGAGCTGAGTATTCTGCACCTGCGCAGTTTGTAGTTGGGCGTTGATGGTATTTAATAACACCATATAATTCGTCACTCCGCCTACGCAGAAAATGTTAAAATCATTTTAGCACGCGAGGTTTAGTTGTGGGTGGAGGACTCATTACATCTATGAGTATATCAGTAATTAAGAGGAAATTAGTATTCCAATAATCAACAATGTGAGCCTCAAGGTATACACAGATCACGTAAACCGATGTAAACAAATAGATAGTTTACAGGGTAGTACGGTCGTGCAATTAATAAAATGAAAATAGCATGTACATACAATCCAGGTTGAATCATAATGTTTACCAAAAGCGACACAAAAAATAAACCTAAATAATTCAAGTATCAGAACGAGCGGATCAATAACTTACCGAGTGCGACCTTGCTTTGGTTCTTTGCAGCACTCGTCTGAATCTTGCGAGCTCTCTGCGCGTACAACAGTGTCTTGTGGGTCGTCTCATATGAGGCCTGTAATCGTCAATGGCCGCCGCTTGTTTAATTCGTTTAAATTTCTATAGATTCACAAACTACCGGTTCTTTCAAGGAAATCTAATGAATATGGTCCATAGCTGGTATAGATTTTTTAAAGCGAAACACACCACTGTCGGCTAGGCGCCACGTGCTAGCGAACGTGCAGTGGAAAGGGTAGGCATGAGAAACATCTAGACGATTCGATAGAAGCGTCTATTTGGACCGAGACGAATCTATGATATTCGAGAACATTCCGTGAGACAATAAAGACAGCTGGCACAGAAGAGGCCAGTGACACTCTACAGGTAACCGCAGGCGATCGTGTTTTCATTCTTACGTACTCGGCTAGTCTAAGTTCAATAGACGATCAGTGTATACAGTTCACGTACATATTAGGAACGACCATCAAAAGAAAGAGGACAAATTCTAAGCAATGACAGTGAACGCAGAGTGCGCCTAGACATGACTTCCGTAACTGCACTCCCAAGATAATGGATTATTTACGTTTTAATTATTGCAGTCCCCGTAACACACACGCACATGCCGTTCACTTCTAGTTTCACCACCTTGATGTTCAAATGTATGTCAATGGATGGAAATATTACATGTGCGTGTAACACAATAAATCGATCTTGTTATGTTTATAACATATGAGATATATAATTTTAATTCATAACTTATTCGATTTCATTCAATCACTGTATATATATATATATATATATACCCGACGACGACATGAGAGGCCTCCACTATTACATCTAGTCTAAACAAAGCTTTTTCTGGACAATGGGCCTTGCTACCACGTCCTTACAGTCTGAAATTACCGCCCAAAAAATATTGCTACACCGGTACATTTGTCGATATTCTGTAGATAATAGGACTTTTCCTTCTTGCATAATGTCTACTGATATCTGTTGTTATTTAAATATTTTTTTGCGCATTGCCGCCGTGGACTACACGACGACAAAAGCCTGTTTCTATTGGGGAAACCTCCCACTGAAGATGATATATGCTTTCGAGTATATTTGCAATTAACTGTTTAGGGGTTTAGAAAAGTGTTCTACCGACCTGTGAGGGGCTGACAGCGGCAATCATGAGCGTCATAGCGGTTCCCCCGAGTGAGTCTTTGAGGATTCGCGTCAACTTTGAATCCCTGCTCAATGCAGCGCCACCATAAGAAATATTTAACAGACACACAAGAGTAATTTGAGTTAATATATATATATATATATATATATATATATATATATATATATATATATATATAGAAAATATTGTGATGATTTATTAATCATTTACAATACGTTTGCACACTCGGCAGTGCTTGCCTTTATATATATATATATATATATATATATATATTCTGTTTGTGTTTATTTTTTATTTTCGTCAATTTTTAACTGTTGCAGTTTTAGCATTGACCTATAGCCCCACCACACATTAAGAAAAATGTTTACTGCCTTTCGAATATTGTGACGAGTCTGTGCTTTACTCAAGCTGTATGTTGGTGATGGCACTTTTTCTTAACGTTTCTTTGTTCCGACGTATCGACAATCGCAACACGGAACTAAAAAGACAGGTTGTGTGACGCTTACCTGTAAGGCACATGGGCCTTCTTATTCTCCGCAAGGGCGTTGATACAGTTGCCGAGCGCTAGGAGACTTTTATTTATATTCGTACCCTCCTGCAATAACGTGAGATCATCATCATATTCATAGAAAAAGTTATGAAAGACTCAATGCTGGGAAAACGGCAGCTCGTAGAAATCGTGCAATGTGTGACTCTGCTGCACTAAATAAATGAGCAATTCGAACATTTTGCTAACTAGCAAACGGCAATTAGGTAGCTCATCGGCAGTGTATATAGCTCAAATCACAATCTTGGTCAACGTAAATCTGCACCTGATGTTGTTGTTGAAAAAAAACAAACAACACTCTTTCTTGAGAACAATAATCACGTGGAACACCGATAAGCCTACGACGTACTGGGATTTCTGGTGACTTGTGAGGCCAAATCGTTAAGCCAAGGTTCTTCAATAAAATAATACCTACAACATTTTACTGAAATGATTTCAGATTTTGTGTTATATATATATATATAAATGCAAATACCTTGAAGCGATCTCTGCATTTGTTTACACCAGCCGCCCGTTCACTTCCCGCGAGATCGATAAGCGACATTTTACTCTCCTGGAGCGTTCGCGTAGACCTGCGTGCACAAGCAGTTTATAGTTTACGCCAAGTGTGGTATAAATCCATATATATATATATAAATATACATATATTTTTTATGGGTCTTTTCCGGACGGCAAATGTATTTAAATTCAGTATATTTATATATATATATATATATATATATATATAAATATACATATATTTTTTATGGGTCTTTTCCGGACGGCAAATGTATTTAAATTCAGTATATATATATATATATATATATATATATATATATATATATGCATAAACAACCATTCAAATACACAGTGCGTATCCACTGTATAAATCCTAATCGAAACTCACTTATTAGTAATCTTCAAGCTGATCTGGAAAATCGCGTGTGATCGCGACGATTTTGCGTTGGCCTGAGTCTCCGATTGGCTGCGTCTTCTATTTCCCTCCTGCCGCCGTAGTTTCCGCCAAACAAATCATATGCGCTCACATTAGAAAATTTGTTAACATCAAAATGTGAACAATGCTTGATCTGTCTGTCTGACTATTATGCATTATATTATGCCTATTAAGGCAAGCCAGCAGGTATCCCAACCGGTACTCCTAGGTTGATCAGGCCCGGGGTGTTAACCAGTCCGTCCGGATTCAGTGTGCAGGCAACTATCCGATACGCAGTAAGCCTTAACAGTTCTCGTGTGGACCACGACAATATGAATTCGTTGCGACGTAATATATGCCGTATGCCTTGCCTCCTATGGCCAACGGCCCTAGGGAATGTTACTATAGGAAGCTTACACATCTGACCAACGTTCCATTTGCGAGGAAGATGCAGCACCACGCAATATAATTCGCATCAATATTCGCGGGCACCACTGGGAGTGGAAAAAAAACCATAGTTACTCCCAGAGTAAAACTCCGTATAAAATCGAATACTACATATAACCACCGTAACCAAACGCAAAACGACACACGGACTAGCCAAAAACTGTTGTAGAAACAGAAGTTGCAGCCTGTTCATAGTAGCCTACTGAATATAGCTTAGTTATAGTTCCACAAACATGTATTTATAATTCTAAAGCAATGCGTTCAAACACGTTCAAAGCTTAAACAAGACTTTAACAACAATACGTGAAAAATAACTAAGGTTTCAACGTGCGTTATAACCAACACCTTTATTGCCATTAATATAGAAGCTTTACAGTTTAAAAAAAATCGTACTTAAGCTTCACGTCGGCTTTCAAATAGCTTGAACAATCACCTCCGACCAGGAGTTAATAGTGAAAATTAAAAACTAACATATCACTGTCTTACCTGAATAAGTTCGAGAATCTGTTCCATCGTGGTGACGGCGTGGTGTGAAAGGCCGCTAATAAGAACATTCTTCCCAGATTCTCGTATGTCTAGTGCCTTTGCTTCGCTCTTTCCTAAATAGAAGTAAAGACAAAACGTTTGTCTTTTAGATACCAAACGTTCAATGCCGTTTCGGGTTTTACTAGAAATAATTGTTCGATAACGCTACCAATGTGTTAAAACGAATTAAAATACTTTAATATGCATACAATTTGTGTTACCTGGACGAAGTAGATCTAAAATGTTTTCGTTGTATATTTCGAAGTATGAAGCTTGCACCTCGATGACGTGGTCGCTTTCAAGGCCCTCGAGTTGAGCGAACAATCGCTCCATTGTAAGCGAAACAATCCCTCGGTCGGACTCATGGCCCATCATGGTGTGCGTCTTTCCTACAAAGAAAACAGGAAGGCCACTTTCTCAACTCAGATGTGCCGTTCAACTTTCCATGAAACCACTCCGTATCTTATGTATCGTTCCGTTCTCATATATATATATATACGGAAGTTATGAGGCGCTGGCTCTTAAAGTGGTTTGATCGAACAACCCAGGACTGTCTAAACACGCCACTCTTCTTGGGTTGCAGTGCACTTCTGTTGCATTGTTTAAACAGTGAATCAACGGTAGGAATAGTAACAACCGTTATGCCATGAGAGCTCCTTTAGAGACCAGTTTTATATATATTACCAGAGCTCCCATAAACGGAAGCGATAAGGCCACGACTTAATGCCAAAAGCGTCATGTTTAGTATACTTGGCAAACTATATATATATATATATGCATTCAGGAAAACTCACCCGAACCCGTAGCACCGTAGGCGAACACCGAGCAGTTGTATCCCTCAAGGAATGACGTCAACAGTGGCAGTACTGTGTCCTCGTACACCTAGAATCAACCGTGGCGATATGAAGTCGACGTGGCAAAATAAGGAAAACAAAGCTTAGATTATGTTGGCGAGACAATGTGCTAAAGATTACCTACGACTTCAGGCCTCATGAACAGCTGGCTCTACTCAGAAGAAGCACTAATTGTGAATTTACTAAATATATTTTCTTCACATAACCGAACACAAAAACAACTAAAACCAATAAGATGTGCTGAACTGAATGTGGCTGTCCACTCTGAGTCAGCTATTGCCAGAGAACGAAGTACAACTGCCCAATGTATATATATATATATATATATATGCTTACAGGCAATTATATAACTATATAATATATACTCTCATATGATGCTAAATATACGTTTGAACAGAGGCATTTTGGCCATACTTGAGTCAAAACCTCACTCTAGTACTAATATTGTTCCGCTAATAGACTCCATTAGCTACGGTAAATAAGCATATGCATAAGTACCATGCGATTATCACAGGATTCGTCGAATACGCGTTCAAACTCGAACTGTTGGTTTTTCTCCGCCATGGACACAATTTTTGATCCTTGAACCCGTGGCTGTCGATCCGACTCATCGTAGTCATTTTTGGGATCAAATATTAACCTAATAAACCACAAAATGAAACATTGGGGAAATATTTTGTTAATGCAATGTACATATATATATATATATATATATATATATATATATGTACATATATCTGTGGCCGTCCGTGTGATCTATATCACCTTCAACGTTGCGAGAGAGCAATTCCGTTGTCTCAACTCTGGAAATGTGATGCCTATGATGTATATGTGTAAACCAATCCTTGGTTAATAAAAGTATATATATATTGTTTTTTTTTAAGATATACGAGTCATCACGCCTCGACCTTACGAACACAGTATATTTTAAAGATATGCACAATTCGCTCTTCCTCCTAATCTGTCTCATGCCGTTAGTACGACTTGATTTTGGGTCGTCTGAGTACGCTTTTTATAACGCATTCCAGTTTTAAGCAGCATTCAATATTTATTATTACATGAAAAACCTAGAAGTTACATATCACATCAAACCACATGTAAATAATATATTTGGAATGTTCCCGACTGTAAGATCACTATTGACGCAATATTGGTTAGTAAAGCAATAGCACCAGTCACGTTTGACTCGTTGTACAACATGCCTTCGACGCCTTAGGTTTTTTATCTAACTGATTTGGTAATCAGCTAGCAAGAATTGATAGTAATGACAATAAAATTAGTAGCATGTATGACAGTAATATTATTATTATACGAATAGCGTATGGTGTCCAAATAGAGAATAAACGCTCCCGTGAGCTATGGTAATCAGCTAGCAAGAATTGATAGTAATGGCAATAAAATTAGTACCATGTATGACAGTAATATTATTATTATTATTAATATTATACGAATAACGTATGGTGTCCAAATGGAGAATAAACGCTCCTGTGAGCTAACCCTTTCTCGGAAGCAACACCCGTTAACCGCCGTAAAAGTCCGTGTAGTCTCGTTGCGACACACAGGTCTCAACGGCATTATCAGGTGAGTCCGCATTGAGAATAAACGCTCCAACCATTATACCGCTAAACCAAATATCCCGTGAAAGCCCGGATAGTAAGTTTATGATATACACGGATCTAACTGGCAACTCTCTTAGGCGAACTTTGAGGCGAGTGAAAGTACCACCCCGTCAAACAAGATCCGGTGGGGTAACTGTACTTGCCTTGTGGCTCCACGGAAAATGTCTAAATTGAGGTATGACGATGTCAGGTACGACAACAGACTCATGTTAGCTTCTCATAGACTACAGCTCAGCTAAGCCAAAATAAAGACACATGATGTAAGTACGCCGAACTCTCAAGGCGGTATCGCCTTATGCCGCCTATTGCTATGGAAGCACTGAGACCCAGAAACAAGAGGATAAAATCGTTCCTGGAGAACACCGCAACGCGTCTTCAATGTATTACCCGAACGGCGTGTCCATCGTAACACAAAATGTTCTTATCTACCGAGTCGAACGCCTTCTCTCTATCAAGGAATATATACCCACACATCTCTTTTTGCCATGACCAAATTTCGCAAACTAACGGTTTAAATTGTCAAGCATCCCCCATACTCTCCGAACCTGGCCCTTTGCGACTATTATCGTTTGGGACCCACCTCACGAGATATCTCTTCGGAAAGAGATATCAGAACAGCAATGGTGTGTTATGCGTCGTGGTCGAGTATTTTAAATGGTCTACAAATTCGGAATATTCTATTAGTGGTATAGAGGCTATCGAGGATCAGGATTGGAGTGAATGTGTTGAGCTTCGAGAGAGGGATTATACTAAACGATAAAATATACGTAGTCTTTGGCCGTCAGTTGCTCCTGTACTTCATGCTACACACGCCTACTAGATCCACATAATGTGTTAGTGATCCACATCCATGTAAGTGGACATTCCTACCGTCGTTCGTCAATCGCGCTGACAGTTCGCTTCTGAGTGAGCTCCTCTTCAGTAGGCGACAGTGGCCGAATTCGAACAGCGACGGCCATTCGACCCTTCGAAAGCTCAATCCGCGGTGTCGCGGATGGTACAGCTGCGGCCTGTAATAAATTAAATAAGTAAATATATATATATAGTAAATACATTTTTGAAAAGGAAGTTATGCGTGATTTAGCTGGACATACGGTTTTGGTAGACAAAGGCGCCAGTATGCGCTGAATTACAACTATATTTATTATTAATTTTAACATGCATTATCATTGTCAACTCATATTAGCAATATTATCATAATTTGCGTTATCAACGGGCTAGACCAAGCAAAGTTACGAATACCGACAGAAAAATTGTGAAAACAATCAACTTGTTACTATTGCAATGTTTACGACAAGGCTACAACAAAATTATATATATTCTATTGCTAACATTGTCGAAACCGACAGGAATAGTTTGCGCAGGTCTTACCTCGGAGAGCGTCTTTGTCAGCTGTGTTGACGTCAATCCATTGAAGGACTGCCGCGCTGAGCGCCTCGTTGGAGCGCGCTTCAGCGAGGATCGCCGATTTGGCGGCATCTGCAAGTCGTCACAAGAAACAGCACTAGGTTACTCAACTAGTCGACACAACTAAAGATCTGTACACAGCCTAACAGTGGTGTATTAAACTATTGCTATTCATATACCATCATCTTCAATCTTGGTTTTCTGGTCCGTCCTAACATCACATTTACAGTACCACTCATTAGTTCTGATAGACGTCTAATAGAGCAGCGAAAAGCAGACTCGGGGCTGCACGCCTATCAGATCAACCTCATGGACGACTCCACTCGGCGACTGATTGACTGCTTGAATTGAGTTACCCTTTCAATTTAATTGACTTATTGTAGCGTTTAGGAGCGTATGTAACCACAAGTCAACTACTTGTAACTACTATCAGAGAGCATGTGCAATCAATCAATCGGGTTTTATTGATGTGCCCAACAAGTTGGCAATCTATACCCTTTCGTTCAAAATATACACAAGCACGAGTATATGGACAAATAAACGGTGTGCAAACAATAAAGTAACAAAATTGAATATAAGTGCCACCATAAAAGTTTTAAAACGTATAACTAGCCCAATACAAGTCTAGGAATGATATAATGTTATAAGTTTAAAACATTTTACTACGAGTCACGTGTTTCCTCGTTTAGCTGCAAGAGAAGATGTCGATTAAAACAACGGTTTGGCCTGCATTTCTGAGCGCCAATGGTAGCTGGTTGAAATGATGGGCAGCACGTAGGCCAGGAAGTGCCGAAGAAGGGTGAGTCTCAACCCTGGCACCCCGAGTTGGTCCCTGTAGCGCTGCAATCGTACAGCGTTTAGGGCGAAGTCGAAAGCACAATCAGAAGGAATTCTTTTGTATTGCACCTTTTAGGCAGCACTGCTAACTTTAAACGTATCGGGACTGTTGGGAAAACCCTTGATATCTCAACATGCCCGACCCTCGGTGCATTGAACATATACCACACCGTGAGTTCCAAGCCCGTAAGGAACGGAGGATGGCCTAGAATTAAAAACAACCTCCTTAAAAAAATTTAATTCTAGCTGATCAAGCTTGAGGAGCCCGAGCCTGGGGTGCCAGTAAGTCACACCTACGCGACGAGAAAGACCAATCGCGTGTGCGTTACTCTATATGATTTTGAGCTTATCTAGGGTCGATGAATTCGCGGCTCCCAATAGAGTAATTCCGTGTGCTAGAATTAGCCTCATAAGCACTTTGTAGACACGTACCAGAAGGTCCCGCGAAGCCTTGGCTCTCCTCAAACGCACGAGTGAAGCCACCACGGCGTAGGAGACCTGAGAAGGCCCCTGACCTCATGTGTACACTTGTGCGTAGAACTACATTGTGTAAAATAATATTCATATATATATATATATTTCGGCCCCGCCGACCTAGCAAGACTTCTCCGTCTTGTCACTGAATAGGAAGTAGCTAACTAGCGGTCGTTCGCCCAAGCCTTTTTACTTCAACACCGTAGATGATTTCGCAATCGATTTAAATCTATCCACCAAACGAATGTAGCAATCCCTCATAAAACAATAGTATATCTCTCTCTCTCGCTCACAAAGCAAAGTGACAACCGCAACGTTCTGTTCTTATAACCTGCTCTCACACAATGGGAGACGTGGAAAGAAAATCGAACTCGAAGATACAGGTGCTGAATGAACGCCGATCAGAATCAATCCGCCGCAGTGAGAGGGTAAGTGGGTGGGTGATCCTGACGACAAAACAGGCCAGCAGTGGACTAACCGTCGAGCTAGCTCTCGTACGACGCTATCGGTTACGTCAAGGCGAGTAACAAGGACTCAATTGCCCGGCGGCGCCAGTACTACTTCGCCACACGAGCCGATACAATAACCTGCACTCGACGTCCCTCCACCTCTAATCGACCTTATCGCGCCGAGCTCCGATGACTGATGATGATTCGAGATGACGAAGTTCCGGACTGCGACCCAAGTGAACATAAACATTCACGATGGATGACGAGAAAACGAGGTACCGCGTTTGTGTAACTGGTAGTTGCCTACGGCGATAGCGAACGTGTAAACAAAGCAAGCTATAGCTATGCATTCAACGGGTGCACCCACCAGCCTGTGACTGAGTGCTCACCATATGTCGCCAAGGCCATTCAACATTTTGGCACCACTTGCCCATACATACCAATACCCACTTGCTGACACCGCATCCGCACCGACGGAAACAGATTGCGGACAGCAGCTCCAGAATCCACCGAGTATATATATATATATATATATATATATAGTGGTTGTAGCGCACTTTACAACCATTGGGTCAAACCCTTGTTGTCCTGACGGATACGTCCGGGCTGAGTTAGCATCGGTTTAACGGATGAATCAAGCATCGTTCCGATTAGATGAGGTCAGTGCATTCGAAATCCAATGGGTTCCCCAAAACACGAAGGCGGACTGAGGCTGTAGAGCAGCTAATGTTTCCAGCAAGTAATTAAAAATGAATGCCTCGGCACTCACTCGTTCGTTCGCCAGTATACTCAACGTATGCATTAAAGCTGGTCCGTTTTCAACCAGAATAGGAAGGACTCAAAAATAGTTCCTCTATTCAATAGCAAGGAAGAGCGTACCTGGGGTGCTAATCACTAAGGCCATAATCATCTGTTCTTTCATCCGCCGTCGAGCTCCATAGCATGGAGGTTTTTTGAGCGACTAGTGAGTACCGTGAAAACCGCGCTATATATAGCCCTCAGTCACCGCCTCATAAGGTATGAGAAACTGCGAAAGCTTGTCACGGAACTCGCGGCAATAATCAAGAAACGCCCGTTGGCCTACGCTGACCAGGGTTCTAACGAACGACGAGCCATGGCCCCAGCCAACTATATCCGAAGAGACCCCCGTAAGCCGGCCCTAGTCTCGCTCACCCCGCTAGACAAGCTTGTCTCGACGGAGGCGAAGGCCACCAAACGGAGATGATCTGCAAAGCGCTCTCTTAAGACGAACTACGTATTTAATAGATTTCGTAGCGCGCTGGCAGCTTGAATACGTGCTACAGCTGCGCGAAGACCGACCGAGGCCAAGTGAGAACCATCAAGGAGTCGAACCACCTGTCGGCTCGGCGATGACTACTCGACGAGGTTGCGAGGTTCTAACCTTGCCGCGCCGGTTGTTGAGAATTACTTGTGACGAGACCGTGCGGTTCGTATATATACACCATACGATCCGCGAACGAAAACAAATCCTACCGAACCGTCCAGCTATTGTACTCCCCGCCGGCTTCTTAGAAATTCGGATGAGGCAGCCAAGGAGGTACTTCGCTATGGCCGATTCCGTCAGGTATGTCAGCCACACCGACAGCATCTCTATCCGGAGCCTCATCCAGCCGGCACTATTGTGTAACTACAGATTGTAAAATAGAATTCCATTATTATAAGTGTGTACACTTATGTATAGCGATATATATATATATATATATTGAGGTCCCTCAAGATCTAATAAAACTCGCCCTGTTTGCCAATGCTATTTTCATGGCAGTTGTTGTTGAAATAAAAATTTAAAACATGGTTTAAAAGCGTTGTTTCACAGATTTAAATTCTCGAAACGGAGTTTAATTCGTTGCAACGTATTTCGAAATTCTTCCATATAGCGTTATGAAGCATTATACAGTAATACAATTGAAGGATCCTGCCTAACGGGCTAAGCTGGAACTATGAATTCTATATTTGTATATATCTATATTTGTATATATATATATATATATACAAATGCAAAAAACGTGTCCTTCGAAAAAAAATCGCAACTAATGGGATCATAGAACATTTACAAGCTATGTCAATGACCTTATCTTGGCTGGCTATGCACAAGAGCCAACAATTCGACGGTATAATTTAACAACAGGTAAATGTCGGCAGTAATGTAGTCGCGGTTACTAACAGCATAATTATCTATAACTATCAAAGTTACACAATATAGCGACAGATACTCAAGCACTATATTTGCTCTTCTAGATTCTCCTCGCAGCACACGATTGAGAGAAACATATGATCCGTAAAGGCTAGCTGTAATAAATGCATATCCTTGTTATATTGTTCTGCTGGACCTGTTGTTGCTGAGACACATTGTGGCACAGCCAGATGTAGCCTATATTTTGTCGTTATGTATCGGTTCTCTTATTTTTGTTGTTGGTTGTTGTTGTTGTTGCTAATGTTGCTACGAATGTTAGCTTAGACTGAGCCAGTCGGCAATAACAAACCCGCTATATGATCGCGCATTCATTAGACATAGGCGCCCCGTGATGGCAATAGACAAAAATAACCATCGCCATCAACGCTGACTATACACCCGTGCGATAAAATAAAACCGCTCCACAATAACTTCGGTAACAGTGGCGTTTAAACTGGACTACTGCATACGCAACCCTGAACCCCCCGTGTTAGATGACAACAGACTGAACTGTTAAGCTGAACAGTGTTTGACGAAAAACGCCAATGATGTCATGACGACATGCTTAGCTGAACAATATTGAACGCCATTTGCAAACGAATTTGCAGTAAACATCACATATGTAGTTAATAAAAAACGTAGTCCTCTCATGCCTCGAAAGGGCCAAGAACGGACAAAGAACTAAGAAGCGGCTTGGCGCGACAAAGATGGAACACCATAAATAATTAGCGAATGAGCAAAGGTATTTAGACATCAAGATAGGAATCAACGATTTTCCCGTTAGCAGCAGCAGCAGCAGACTATCGACACTTGATTTCGAATTCACAACGCGATCGGCGGCGCAAAGTGCGAACACCTGGAACAACAGCACCAACGTCGCTGCTTCCTGAAGATGAGCAAATATATCTTCTCGCTGAGGTCCTGCACTTCACACAAAAAAGGCGCAAATAGCAATCAAGCAAACGAAAGAACGGGAGTTAAATTTCACTCAATGCAAACCAACCTTTCGACAGCACTGACCGTAGTCTACGATCAAGGAACGTATCCGTCACCCCGTAATGAACGTAATGGTCGTGATGTTGTATACCGGGGTATCCTTTCAACCGCCCTATAAGCGAATTTGGCAGGCGGCACTTCACTTCACACGTATTATCAGCAGGTCGGCCACAATCCGGGTCACACACAGATCAGTTAAGAAAGTTTCCACCGGAGGAAACCTCGTCGACAACACCAATGTATGACATTGTGTACCTGCGGGTCGAATCGACTTCTACTTCGACGATTAGTTAGAACACTCGCACGATGAACGGGTCATAGAGACGGTAATGACAGTAATTGGTTTACTACTATAAGAGTATAAGCATAGACAGTTATTCACGGCAGACGTATAAAAGTTGTTCAACAATCGAGGAAGAGCCGCCCGTAGACAGAGCCCGCCAACGAATTTTAAGATGGCGGATCCCTGGAACCTTTCGAAACATCCTGCTTGTGATCTGTGCTCGGTGTAAACAATAAGCTCATGGCGCGCTTGGCTTGAATCGCTGTCGATAGTTACGCGCAGAGTCGTCTGCTAACGCTGCGCCGCCGGCAGGTTAGAGCGAGAGCAAGAAATCTACTCATAAAAATAGCGATATTTACAAAATGTAAATAATTATATTTATTAGAAAAGTATGCAGTAGTATGCAGGCCAGTAGACGACGGAGGATAGTTTAGGTGGCTCATCATTAAGCGATCAATACATAGAGGGGAAGCTGCTGGGCTTACTTACGTAATACCACAATGCTTGAGTTCGCCGATATTTGAACTGCAGCACGCAGATCGTATCTGTGTTGGTCTTCATCTCATATTGTGAGAAGTAATTACCTCACCGTATTATATGAGTGTTCAAATGCAACGCTGCGCAACCAGAGTGGCAGAACTAAATGCGGTCCAACACAATACTCGCAGAAGTTTTGCGTTCATGTAGAATAATCGCAGAGAAGCTTAGCCTTAATGTGAGATTACATGTATTGGGACTTTTAAAGGTGGCAGGGTTTTTTTCCGGAATATATTTTAAGCACATAGCTTGTTCGGAGCCCCTTTTATCAAATAACAATGTATAATTTATATATGCCATTTTCACCTATTTACAATATATTGCAACATGGTTGTATTTTTATATCACTTTTAACCAGATACCAAAGTTTCAAGATAATGCTCTTTGAGATCGCATGAATTTGAACAGGGACTTTGTCTGCCTAACTGACAAATATGTTTGATAATTTTTCTTTCTGCCTGGATCCTGATTTTCAAACTTATAAAATAGCTTAGTACGTTGGTGAGTTTAACACTAGCCATGTCTAGAACCTCGATGAGCGTTTACATTATAAACGCGGACGGCTTCACTTAGATAAGCGATGTGTGTTTCTAAACACGTTCGACTGTGCGCTACTGCGTTACTAGAAGAGAGTCTTGTCTATTCCTTGAGATGCCTGTCATTTTATGTAGTCCAGTAACAAGAATGAAGACATAATTCTAATTAATTTAAATTCTAGTTTGATTCTATTCATGTTTTTATTGTTCCGTAAGGTTAATGTCCGTGTACGGTTTTTAATGTCATGGCCGATTTTTTTACTTCACTCCAGCATTCACCTGGGTTAATTTGGGAGCCATGAAAACCAAGCTAAGATTGCCCGGGTCTCAAACATAGACCTCCCGAATGCAAGGCAAAAGCTTTGCCACTAAGCCATCTTGTTCGGTTCTGAATTTCTAAATAAATGTAGAAAAGCGCGGTTATAATGGTCATTATTAGCTTTGCGCTTGATTGAGCTCATTCTTACGGCTAAGTTTCCTAGCCTGCATGTTCCTTGAAGCCAATCGTCTTCTAACAGATCCCGCTTAAAGAAATCAAACTGCAACTTGTGTACAGAGCCAAACGTATTGAATGCAAGTGCTTTAAAACCATCTCCCACCAGGACACGCCTATCCGTTCGGATCTCTTCATTGCGTGACCTTCAAATTTTGCTTACAGGAGAGCCAGAAACAAAAATGCACAATTTACACCCCTTCAGTCTTGAGCTTGCTGGGGACGCTCCATGGGTTACCGCCTTTCTTCCGCCATCCATATCATCGCTTTAACGACTCCCACAAACTCAGAACCCGCGTCCCAGCCCTTTTTTAAACTGAGCATCCCTGAGAGGAGATCACTCGTCGTACTGCTGTGCACGTCCCAGATCAAGAATATTCTCTCTATCCGTTTCGGCCAATGTATCAGTGGGCAATTACCAGCACAGCGTCCTGTACGCTCTCTTCCATGCGGTCTTCGATGCAACTGGTCCCCGCTGATGACCCGTAGAGCTAAAATGGGTCAGCGGCTGATCCTAGAAAACGGCGCCTTTCCTCCAATGGCCCCGTTGTTCTTGGCATTGGCTTGGGCAGCTTGCCACTTTGTGTGTTTTGGGCGTTACATAAACAGCTTCTGTCAAGCACTACACCTAGGTATTTGGCCTGCTGTTTATCAACAATACCGAAAGTTGATGTAATAATAAATAATAATCATTTATCTATGTCATGCGGCTATTTACACAGATATTCAGTTCCCGGCAGTGCGTTCTTCCAATAAACAGAAGTGCCTCGCTCCTTTCCGGTTCTAACATTAAATGGTGGAACTTTATCTGCTAATTGACCTGCTCTGAGGCATAAATTGCTCGGTCCTCCAACAGCTCCGCCTCCCTTGCCATGACTAAGTATGCCAAATCAACGGCACAGGTGACGAACTCCAATCCGCGAGGCCTCCTCGTTCCTAGCAGGCTATTTTACGCTACGGTCTACAGCGTAGGTCCTTTTTTATGGGATTTTTCGGGAATGCATGATGCACTTGCGTCACTAGCAGACTAGTGCTACTCACATACCCACTAACCCCGGCTTCCTATCCCCCCCTTCGACTCGGAATTACTTGGGCATTACTTCAAAGCCGTGAGAGAGGCGCCTCTGCCTGTTGTTCTTCACTCAGTTCTATCTTCGTCTATCATCACACCATGTTTACCTGCACTTAGATAGGGTGATTGTGCTATCTTTTAAACCGTCCTGTAAGGGTGCGTCGAGACCATGAGTCTCGACGTGTCTTCGTCCGATGAAGAGGAAGGCTGCTCCCCCTTCCTCTTCATCGGCTTTTCGTCTTGACTACTCTCCCGAGAGACCCGCTAAAGCCTTTGCCGAATTTCTATGATAGATTACAGATCGATGTTTATTTCTGAAAGTAGAACTATTACTTAGATTTCGGCGTAATTTCCACCAAAGTATATACACTTCATGAGACAACAAATCCATGCATCGAAGCACACCTCCAGATCGCGTTTTTTCGAAATACTCTAGCCCTACATCGATGGCTTCAGGCATCGATTCAAGTGAATCGAAACGTCTTTCTCCAATTTTGTTTGGCAAATGCCTGGTGGGCTGAATTGGCTCAGGCTACAAAGGTGCGCTATCCGCCAGTGAATTTTATTCTCAACCCAACCTCCATTACGCGGGAAATTAAAAAAACTTTTCCTGGCCCCTACGTAAGCAATCTGGTTTGTGGCCCATATACGCCTGTGTTGTTGATCCTAAGGTTGCAAGAGTTAATGCTCTTGCTTCTTGTGGTTTCGTTGTTGTTGCTACTGTTGGTAATGTGAACTTGTATTGCGGCCGCCGACGGAGTCCTTAGCATTCGAGTTATAGTTACATAACTAGAATGCCATCCGTCGTTTAACATCGACCTCCTTATAAAAATGCATCATTGTCGATTTGCAACGTCACGATGAGATTTGCTGGACGGAGTAGCGCGCTCTATCCGCGCGCATTCGGTAAAATTCATGCGGTTAGTTATGATAACAAGCTATTGGATGACATTATCCTGGCACTCAAAAGCCCTGCTGTTTTCGATGCGTACGAAAGGCATACATACGTCGAGTTTGTACTAGTGACCACAAGGCAAAATTAACACTATGAACAGTGAACCCCCCTCCGCTTATCCGAGCGGTCGCCGATCGATACTCGGAGAGAACCACAGAGAAATCCATGTGCAATCGCATGTTACTGGCCTGTTTTCTTGACTTCCATTTAAAGAACAGAGCTATCGGTGAGCGATAACATTTGCAACTCATTGCAACAACATTGAACTGCAAGCAAGTTCGTTCTCCTCTTCCTGCCTGCAGGAAGTTCTCGGTCGGCCTTTAGCAGTTTACGTGTCACGTCTTTTATTATAAGAGGGAAGGCGCAGTTTTCGAGGCGGTTGGTAATACTAGTACCATAGAATTTTTTTTCTGGGAGGTTTTGGGAATGCATAATGCACATGCGTCACCAGCAGCCTGCGTGACTAGTGCGAGACTCGCAAACCCATTAAACCCGGATTCCTCCCCAACCCCAGGCGAGGTACTACTTTGACATTACTTCAAAGCCGTGGGAAGGCGTCTCTGCCGTTCTCCTTTAATCAGCTCTATCCCAGATCTATTTACAGAGGATGACGACACTATTCCGTAAGTAACTCGCGCCGCAGTAAGTGGGGCAGGGTCTCGTAACGTCTCAGGTAGAACTAGTACATATTGTAGACAGTCTGTAGCCCGGTTGGTAGTAGACGAGAAATCACAACACCACTTTTTACTACTGAATTGATTTTATTTTTGTTTGCTTATCAATGTTGGCTGATAATGTCAAGGGCTGATTCGACTTGCGCCTGCCTATCCTTAAATACTGTCTACTACCATCTATCCTGTAGATCTACCCAGCACCCCCGCTCCCCGGTAGACTCCCTCAAATAGTGCGGAAGATGATATGCTATGATGTTTATTGATACTTAATTGTAGGTTTCTCATTTGTGTTACAACTTCCTATAGCCACAGGCTAGTGCAAGGCATAGTAGAAGTTACAGTACGATTTTATACATTATCCCCGTAATAGCTCGTGGTATTGCAATAATTTCTTTTAAATCTTTATATTGTGTGCATGCTTACATAGTTATAGTTTCATCAGACGCAAGTAAGGTTAGATAGCGCGTTTTCGCAGTGTTTTGAATTGACTAAGCGACTATAGGTGTCCTAATGTCACTAGGCAACTTGCTCCACAAGGTAGCACCTAAATTACAGAGTGCAAACCTTGATTGTGTACTTGTGGCCGAGGAGACAATGAGCAAGTGAGATGCCGAGTCTCCGGTGTTTTGGGCCCGTGCAGATTCGATAAGGCCAAGCAGGTTGGGATGGATACCAAAAAGAATACGTTCTAATTCGACAATTATGGTCAATTTTATTAGGTATGGTAACGGGCACACTGAGAGTTCTTTATATTGTTCTATTGATATTGTATCATCCATAGATCACAATATTTCACCGCGGATCACCACAATCAGATCACAATATTTACCGCGGCTCGATTGAGGTTACGTAGTTCCTCCCACCAGCGGCTGGCGTACGAGTTGCAATGGAAGCCCTGAGTATTCGTATATCAGAAACTATGTCACCAGTACAGAGAAGAGAGTGCCAGAGCGAGAGAGAGAGAGAGAGAGATCATCTCGTTCTGGTGAGGTGACCTCCGGCCGAGGCTCATCATCTCGGTGAGAGCCACTAGCCGGCGGGCCCTAAATACCCTCCTCTCCCCCCAGCCCCCCAACAGCGAAGTAGTGGCCTCATCACCATCAGTAGCAGGGGGACATACATGACTGTCATCATCACTATCATCATCATCACCATGACTATTTTCACATCAACCGCCTCGTCATCTTTTTCGTCGCGATGTGAGGTGACAATCATGTTATGTATCATCACCATTTGGCCTTCGTGCCAGCCCAACGCGAGGTGTTTGTGCCCGAGCGCGTGAGGTGTGCAACACCAGCGACGACGCTACCAAGACCTGTGCCTGCTCTCAATGTCGCCGTTACCGCCGCCGGTTCCTCAGGCGCTGTCTGCCATGGTCGCCTGTCAATCCAGCAGATCACCGCAAATTCAATCCGATTAAAAAGTGCCCGCTTGCAATGTAGATCCAATGCTGCTGCTGCTACTGTTATTGTTGTTGCTGCTGTTGCTTCTTCTTCTGTCGTGCTGTTGCCGACTAACAACAACAGCAACAATGGCCATGTCTGCGCCAAACCTCTCACAGGTTCCCTTCTCTCCCATTCTCCCATATATATATATATATATATATATATATATATATATATATAATTCTTTCTGATACGCTTTTTTCTCTTCTTCTATCTCTTTCGATGCCTCACCTTTGCGTCGTTCTTCCGTTGCCGCCGCTAGCGCTCCGTCTGAGAGCGCCACAAGTGATATGTCTGTTGATGCGTTTGTCTGCCTCTCTCTCTCTCTCTCTGCTTATCAAGCTTATGTCCCGCCGCTCCTCATAGTGTCTTCCTCATCATTGTGTTGCATGCATTGGCATTATCGTTGTTGTTGTTGTTGTCGTCGTCGTCGTCATCATCAGCATCTTCTTCATCGACTTCATCATCGTCATCATCATCACCGCTACCACCACCATCATTCTGCCATCTGTATCATCTCCCTTCACCGGGGGGGGCGCTACTATATCGTTGATCCACAAAGACATACTTTAACTACAACTACTACGACTATGAATACCCCCCCACCAATTGTCGCAAAGATATTATGACGACTCTTTCTCCCCCTTCTATGGTACCTCCACCCCCTATCTATCACGAAGTCTCCTCTCTCCTGCCTCAGCGCGATCGGTCGCCTTTCTTGCTGTGCTCTCTTTCTTTCCCGCCTGTCTGCCTACGTGCAGATTGGTTCTGGCCTATGGTGCGGCGACTCGCCTGCTGGATGAATGAGAAAATGACCGCCAACTATCGAAGGCCCGGGGGCACTAAAATTAGAGAGTGAAAGGGGGCTATTTCAAATTTGTATGTCTGCTCGCCCGCAGAAACACCTCAAACGCCAGCTATGAACACTTAGAGTGTGTCGTCAGTGGGTGGATGTTTGCTTTGCGTGTAACGAGAAGCGCGTGCGGTGGCTTTAATTATATATACATATATATATATATATATATATATATATATATATATATATATATATATATATATATATATATATATATATATATCAGTTTATTTAATGGTGTAATTATTGCAACATGGCCCTGAGGCCAACGCTAGACAACAACGACAATAGATACTAACAAAGCACACGTTTATTAACTACATGACTAGGCTACTTGAATTAAAAAAAAATATATATATATATATATATATCTTTTTTACTTACTCTTGTTTTTCACACACCCCTGCAGCCTCCTCAGGACGCCATTGACTGTTAAGCGTAGGTAGAAAACGTCAAGTTTGTCTCAGTGTTTACAAAGGGCGCCCTTATGTATCTGTTCAAAAATAGAGAAAACAATTGTCCTGCACAATTATTCACGTATGGAGGGGCGCTCTGTCCTGCTAGAATCACCCTAGTCAGTCTTGAAAGTGGTTTTAAACTCAGGGAAGTACAGCGATGTACAATGTGACGGCGATCACTAAGATTCTCCAACTCACGAAATCTATCAGCAGTTCGTTTTTTAGTGAACCATTTTACCGGTACTCTCGAACACGGAAATTACTTCTAAGATGTGAGGGTGTGTCACTCCAGCCAACAAGACCAGCTGCAATAATGATGTCGTACATATCTTAAGATCGATTACGAGGAGTATAAATTCATGATTTTTAATATGTGATATATATGATGTAGTTTTGGCAAAGTAACAATCAACATTATTATGATTGCTAATACTACTACTATTCTACTATAACACATAACATATACGTTTACAAATAAACTAACTCGCTAATTTTATACTAGTAAGCTACGTAAAGCGTTTTCTTACGTCGTAAAAATCCATCATGGTCAAGCAGAAATTGTTCACCTTTGCGAAGGGTCGTTTCTGAGGTGGGATTGTCGATGTTGTGTCTTGTAAATTGTGCGTGCGTTTTCAATTTTAGGCTACTGCGTTGCATATTTTGTTTCGTTTCATGATACGTAGTGTCTCGTATCCTGCATAAAACCTAAAAATATGATTATTAATATTTATGATTAATGTTCTAAAATTAATTGCGCAATTCGAACGCATTGTATGATTTTAGCAACAGTAGCTCGTAATTTTTGTTATTAATACGAGCCAAGATAAACCGTGTTTCTTCGGCAGAGGGTCTCATTCGAACTATAGAAAGGCAACGCCAAGATGCCGTTGGGTTGTCACCGACACTCAAATATTAATACAAGGAATATTATAAATAGTATATAATTAATATATTAATCATTGTGATAAATGTACATACTAATAATAAAAAAAAGACCCTTGTAAAAAAGAATATTTATATATTTTTTATATTTATATACATATATATATTTTTATGTATATATATATATATATATATATATATATATATATATATATATATATATATATATATATATATATATATATATATATAGCTGACCCGGCTGTAATTCGTGGTCTGCGAGGATCTAACTGGGTTCGCTGCACCATCCTTAACACCAGTGAGAACAACAACAACGACGACAACAACAACAACGACAGCGACAATAACAACAACAACAACAACAACGACAGCGACAATAACAACAACAACAGCAACAATAGCGTCCGACTGCAGGAGCAGCGGCCAGCAAGCTGGATTAGCGCGCCCAGCCGAGGTGTCAGTCCCGAGTGGAGGTGCTACAAATTCGACGACTGATTGTGCTGCTCGTCGAAGCATCGAGGCGAGGCGAAGTCCTCGCGAGGCGTCCAGCGACACACGCTATCTCTGTCGGTCCTCAATGGGTCTCTCGGTGCCGCCCGGTATGCATGTATGCATGGGTGTGTGCAGTGCTGGTGGTGGTGTATGTTTTGTGCTGTTGGTCTCACTGCGTACAAGTCTTTTTCATCTTCTTTCTTTCTTTCGTTCTTCCTTTCCCTCTCTTCTCCTCGCACTGTCCTCCTCTTTCGGCTCTCTCTCGAAGCCTCTCTGTCGGCTGCTGGGATCCGAATAGAGGCAGGCAAGCAGACAGGCATCATTGCACGAGACAGCACAACATGATGAAGACATCTCCATCAACTCATTCGACAAGAGCAGCGGCAACATCCCTCGCGGGCCGCGGCCAGAGTTTTGTCTGAGCCGGGTGGTGTATCTATTTTGCTTGTCCGGCTTCGATTCGCCTATCTATATATGTACCGGTATGTACATGTGTTTTTATGCACATATATATATATATATATATATATATATATATATATATATATATATATATATATATATATAGGAGGGGCAGGAATAAACGCAGAGGGCGGTGATTGTACTAGACTGACGGGAATCGTTGCGTCTATATACGCAGCGTATACATATATGTGTGTGTGTGCATGAATGTGGGAATCGATCTAAAATATTCGGTGTGTGTCTAAGAGGATCTTATTGATAGGAGCGAGCTTCGACTCGAGGACAACAGAGCACCGATCTCCGACCGGCCAGAGAACATTGGGAAACAACCCCATAGGGGAGTAGTCAGTGGATCAGGAATGGGTATCGTTATTGTCGTTTAAACGTAGATATAAATTCAGCAGGTGAACGGACTTTGGGTACGGTAGATGCCGGTAAAAGCGTATCACTGCTTATGTCGTTAACTTGGCGTCTTAAAAATGATACTATTCTTGCACGGCATGCTTTTTCTTATTCATGCATACCTACAAGAAAAAGTAGTATCTGGTTTCGTTAAAACAACAATTGCTTAACATAGTTGCAGAACCATTTAGTAAATATATGCAGTAGTGCGTTTTGGGTCTTTACAATGTACTTTATTAGGATATGTTAGGGAGATGCGAAGGGCATGTCATTCGTGATACCTTGTATTTACACTCAATATATATATATATATATATATATATATATATATATATATATATATATATATATATATATATTTATAAGTTCGCGGATGTTAATTGGCGTTTTCGTTTTACTAGAAAAGTCTATGTTGTAAAAATAGGTACTTCGTTACCCGATTTGCAATACATGCACTTCATACGACATCATGTACAAGAAATGGGTTTCACGAACTAACCACCGAGTGCGAATGCAAGCTTTGTAAAGAATCGTGTGATCTGTATCACCGTCTACAGTGTGCAAGCGCAATGTATATATATGTATATATATATATATATATATATATATATATATATGCGAAACGTATGGATCCGAGGGCGTACAATAGACAACACACTTACAAATACTCTGTTCGGATTCTGTTATTGTTCTAGACACGACTGAAATGACGGCTTGCCCACACTTGTTGTGCAGCTTTAAGTCTAAAGGTCATGCTGTGACGTAAAAACGTGATTCGCCCGGCTATTCGGGTATTCTGCTGTCAGTACCACGCGTGCGACTGCCGCAACAGAGACCACACGAAGAAGATGAAAGCGAAAAACAACAAAAACAGCAGCAGCAGCAGCAGTAGCAACAGCAACAGTAGCAAATACAAGCTCATTAACAGCCAAACAACAAGACCAACCGAACCAACAGCGAGAGCACGACGGAGAGTCGACATCGAAAAGCTAACGCCAAAAGGCGTCGCTCGCCACGAGATAGATGAAGTTAATCGCAACAAGAACAAATATTTGCCGATGTACCGCCGGGTTTTTGTGGAGGGGGGGGGGGTTGTTTGTGAGGGTGTTTGTGAGGATGTTTGCGCCTGTATGTGTAGTGGAACGGTGGGGAAACGGTCCGGGAACAGTGGGGTGCTTGGGGGGGGGGATTGTCAATGTGTGAGCGGCTGGGCTCTGCGTATTGGTTCCGGGCTAGCCGGTAGCCGCGGCACATCGGTGGCCTTCTGTAAGCAGGGTTGTTCCTTTGTCGTTTTCCGCACTCGGTTCGTTTCATCGGCTTGTGTACATAAACGAGCCCGCGGTGGTATCGCCGTTTGCACTATCCTCGTCTATACATCCATATATCTATGTATATATCGGTCTGTCTATAATGTCTTTTACTTAGTGCACAAGATTCCTCTTGTTGTTGCTGTTGTTGTTGTCGTTGTTGTTGTTGCTGTTGTTGTTGTTGCTTCGGCTGCTGCTGCACCTCGGAACCCCGCCGCTCAACGTAATAGTAGAAGTAATAGTAATCTCTGTTTATCCTCGGGATCCTGAGTTTGTCCGCCTCCTGTATGTGCAATATGCCCAACCGATACATATACGATCAATAAAGACTACATCAGTGATATCTTCTTCTTGTTCGTCGTGCCACCCACCCCGAGAGCCGACACCATCTAGATCGTTTGTCATAGTGCCGGACGCAAGCAACAATCCTTGCAACAACCGTCTCCGACAAGAAACAAGACACAAGAAGGCTGGGAAGGAAACGATGGAAGATCGGCCTATTAACATATTGATCAGCTGGCGCAGGATAGTCGCGCCACTGTAACTCTATTGTAAACAGATATTGCTTGTACGACCGCTTGGAATTGACCTTTCAAGTCAACCTAATCATCTGATCGACGATCGGCAAAAGAGCTTCGGTCAAGTAGAAGAAGAGGGTACTCTACAGGGTAATAAGTAAGACGAAAAGTTTGCAAATATGCATGCATTTGTAGTTGGGGGCGAGTTTCGGAGAATGTCGAACGTGGCATCCAGCGGAAATGGATTTTTTTTTAATTCATACGCTACGCGGTAGGATTCAGTACAACACTTATAATATTACCACAACGTGTTGCAATGCACAAATGTGTGTACCGTGGATCCCACGCTTAGGGCTAGTTGCGGCATATATATATATATATATATATATATACATATATGTACATATATATATATATATATATATATATATATATATATATATATATATGTACATATATATATATATATATATATATATATATATATATATATATATATATATATATATAAAAAAAAACCTCGCAGATTCGGATCCATCACTATCTCTATGAGTGGTGTATGGGACTCCGAATCTGCGAGGACGCTCTTGGGGCTCGGCGTCACGAAGAGGAATCTTATGGATCTCACCGTTTTAACTTTGCAAGGAACCTTGAGGATATATCGCTCGCACCGGGTCCATAAGAGCGGGGGCTACCATCAAGCAAGGACACGGACAAATGACTCTTAACTTCACGTGACACCTTTTTACCACCATTTTTATTAAGGCGAGCACTGCCGAGTGTGCAAACGTATTGTAAATGATTAATAAATCATCACAATATTTTCTATATATATATATATATATCTACGAAGTCATTTGGCGTCATACCTGTGATTCCATGATCTCGACCCGTTAATGCCAAAACGGAAACTGGGTGAGGACGCGCATTACAATGCTCCCAACAAGCATGTTGCGATCTTAACTTTGTGTAATGTAGGTCGTCGGCAATCCTCTTCAGTGTATATATAATAGGTCGTTTTCATAAAGGTTTAATTGTAGGCAATATCCAACTAGACTGGAACACTTGGGGAGGCACCATTCGGGCCTGACGCCACACACTTGGAAGCTAGCGAAGCTAACAACACCTATAAAGAAACAACGTCTTGATCATAGCGGTAGAATCGATCTAATACTAATGCTGTGATTAGCACACTATATAGGATAGCTGTCATCGTTGTCCGCACCGGGGTCGTAGTAATTGTGTTGTAATGTTAATAAAACCCCATTTTTATTCTTATTAGTGAAGACAATTGGGAGATCCAAATGTACGTTACGGCATAACATTTATCCAATCTCGTTAAACTAGGAATGTGCTATAGGGCATTCCTCGTACTCTGTACTCATACTCTGTATATTTATATACATATCTTCTCATGTATTATAATGTTCAGTTATTACAATTGTGAGATGTTAACGTTTATTATTATTATTATTATTATTATTATTTTTGCAGACGCCGTCGTTTCCGTTTTTCGGTAGAACTGTTTAATGACCGTTATTGCGTTAACGTTCAATCAACGTCACTACGTCTAACAATCCAAATGATTATCGATCTAATAAAGAGGCGATGCTGAAGTTGCAAGGGGACTGACCCGGCCAACAAGCGCTCTGTCTTCCTCACAGCGGTGATATGCAAGGTTCTAGAAAGAATCGTATGCTCTGCAATCCTGAGCAGTGCTGAGCAACTGAGAATCTGCTGAGCAGCACGCAGTTTGCCTACCGCAAGGGCCGGTCGACCACCAATTGTCTGCTTATGTTCTTCAGCGACGCAGGCCGATGGATTAGTGAGGGACTCCCCGTGGACGTCATCTACTGAGACTTTAAGAATGCCTTCGAAACTATGCCCCATGATTTTTTGAGGAATCGGACTTTCAGAGTGAAAGTCGGGGTGACATTATTGAGAGAGGGTGGTGCTCTTACTAGTTGTCCGCAGGGCACTGTACTAGGAAGCCTCTTGTTTATCTTTTTTTTTTAATTGATAATGCCAAACACATCATACCTAAATCGGTTAAATATGTAATATACGCCGATGGTATTAAGCTTTACATGCCTGTTCGGGATGACGGGATGATAATGATGCGAACGTGCTACAATGTGTACTAAACGACTATTGTGTGGTCGCCGAAGATGGGTCTAAAACTTTTAGACCCATCTTCGGCGACCACAAATCCGCCCAAAAGTGTGGAGTACTGCATCTTGGTTAGAAAAACTAAGCATAACTACATGTTAGACGGCATAGTTCCGACAAAAATGAAGCATGCAAAAGACCTTGGTGTGCGTTTCTCGACGTCCTTGACATTCGTTGAGCAGGTTACACATGTTGCCGCAAAACGTTCACTCTTGTGCAACTGGATACTCCGTGCGTTTGTTGTAAGAAGGACCACTGCCTATTTAAAACTGTACAAATCACATATTGTGCCACTATTACGGATGCCAGGTGTGGAACCCTCCACGACTTGGTGATCTTGGATTACTAGAAAGAATGCAGCGTCGCTTTCTAAGAAGGGTTGAAAAGCGGTGTCGGATGGAGAGGCACGCCCTCGAGCTGATTAAGAACGAGGATCTGTTTGACGTAATGTTTGAGGTACAAGCAACGTCGTGTCAGGCAGGGTTTGTCATTAGGCCTCCAACCCAGACTACCAATGCTAAAGTGTCGCACCTGTATCCATGAAGACTTGTGAAGCAATTGAACAGAACTAAAATTGTTGTGAAGCAAATTTTTGCAATCAAAATCATTTTCGTACATGTTATGAATGGTATTATACTCCCTTTTATGATCAATAAAATAGCGTATATCAATCTATATTGTAGGTGTTATGTAATTATTATATTAGTAATTGTGATACATGTACACCATGATAATATTAAACCCATGTTCAAAACAAACTATTATTATTCTTATTATCATTTTTGCCCTAGCCTCTAATTATACATAAATTAAATGTGTCCTAAATTAAGGATCTAAAAGATCATTAAAACGTTATTTAACACGACATTATTGGTACGACAGCAACAGCTGACTGCTTACCTGCTTGGTTGTTAAGTAATTGAAGGAGGAGGTATTGATTAACCCCATCAATTAATCCCCTTTTTTTATTCTTATTAGTGAAAACAATTGGGAGATCCAAATGTACGTTACGGCATAACATTTCTCCAATCTCGTCACACTAGGAATGTGCTATAGGGCATTTCTCGTACGCGGTACTCATACTCTGTATATTTATATACATATATAGATCTTCTCATGTATTATAATGTTCAATTATTACAATTGTGAGATGCTTTTTATTATTATTATTATTATTATTATCATTATTATTATTATTTTTATTTATTACATGTTAAATAATGTTACAATTGTGAGGTCTGAACGTATTATTGCCAATTCTTTAAATAATAATAATAATAATAATAATTTTCGCAGTTGCCGTCGTTTCCGTTAATGCTAGTATTATTACACAGTTGTCTTTTTCGATGTTTTGGTTGGTATCTCCTTCACGGACTCAATGCTGCCTTCCCAGTCGTTAGCAGTGTTAATGTTGTAATTGTGCTTGTTGTTGTTGTTGTTGTTATTGTGTTTGTTGTTGTTGCTGCTGTTATTGTTGTCATTGTTGTGTGTGGAGAGTATTCCGTGGGGATCGTGCAATGACGGGGGTGAATGAATGGGCGGCGGACGGATAGGGGGATGAACTTGGTCCACACGGCGCAGACTGACCGCCATTGTCGAAGCGTAGTCTGCCAAAGGCCGCAAATCGATACCTACTGCTGTGGGTCTGCGGATGAGCTCGTGTGCAAGGACGACCTATCGGGAAATTTATATATATATATATATATATAGAGTAGAGAGAGGGAGCATAGAGAGAGGACAGTATCCGCCTGTCATCGTATCTCCTAATTGACTCCGAGCGAGCCTCTAGCACTGCCGCTAACAGCAGCCGCCGTAGCAACAACGACGATCTCCATTGTCGGCTCTCTCGCTCGCTGGCGGCGAACAGAAATGCGGAGGAGGGATTAGGAAAGTCGATGTACTACTATATCATCAGGCGCTGTCGTTATTTCGTTTCGGCCTAATCGTCGCCGCAGCCTGCAACTGTTGTGGGACCGTCAGCTATGAGGTGAGGCCTCGCCCGTTCTGGGCAAACACGACATCGCCTACCTAAGCGTCAAGTCTGCGCTCGAGTCTGCTCTAGTCCTGCATGGTTATCTCTATTCGTCCTCCACCGCTTATCATCCTCGTTTTCGGCGACAATAGCGCTATAGGGGATGGTTGCTGGCATCCCAGTGATCTACGGCCCTAATTACATAGTGTGCATACCCATATATAATATATATATATGGTGTGATACCATATATAATATATATATTATACCCATGATATATATATATATATATATATATATAATATTATATATTATAGATATATATAATACATAATATATATATATATATATAGATCTTATATGTATATATATATATATTATATATCACATATATATATGTTATATATTATATGTACTGTATATATTATCTAATTTTTTATTATTTATATATATATATAATTATATATATATACTTATATTGTATATATACATATTATATATTACGCTTCGGGACAGAGCAAATAGGATCATTCATCCATTACTCTTTGACTTTGGGCTTATTGCGTACTCACAATAGTAACGCCACGCTAAAATTTGAAAAACAATTCCATAAGCTTTAAAATACGACCATACGGTTGAAGCGATGCGTCCCACGTTCAACCCTATAAAGCAGTAAACTGGAAACAACACTCGGATAGGCGATCCCGGCTTTGACACTCCCGTTCTGTTTGGTGTCAGCTCAGTGTTGACTAATATGGCTGTTGTTAGAGCCCACAGTGGTAATACACACTACTACAGTTAGGACTAAGTTTACAGCTAAAATGCACAATTTAACAATAAAACTTGTTTATTTTAACTACAAAAACATTTTACAGTTAAAAAAAAAACAAATGCATAATTTAGGGCGACCATTAATGTTTTCATTGTGATATAGGGAATTTTCAACACACACTTTACCGAAATACGTTAAACAATTAAAAAAAAACACAAAATAGAACAAAACACTCTAGTCGTGTTATAAAGCCGGCCCACTTTTCTTCCGAACGGTGTAGCGCCTTACCAGAGTGAGTACAAAATATACCCTAATGCCAATGCGATTGGTGACGCAATTTTTGGTGTCAAGGTATAGTTAGTCAGCGGGCGGAGAAAGGAATGGAATTCTAGGCATGATAAAACTGGCGCATTTTGATTTTTTTTGCCTGGCCAAAGACATCTGTATGTCATCATATGACCAATTGATCTATCTATCCTTGGCTTCAGATCGACGCCAGTTCCGATTTATGATTAGTTATTTTCCAAATGTATTCTTGTGTCGGTATTATAGGCTACGTTTCCGGCTGCCAAACGAATGTAGCAGCAGCAACAATCGCAGCCATATGCAAGGAAGACAGACTCAGCACGAAAAAGCAGAAGGAGAGGAAACAGGACAACGATTCTATTCGACAACGATCTGTATTTAACTAAGCAACGCCTCCTCCATTTATAGCGACGCTGCTGCGTTAGACACCCAATCCACCACCATCCAACTAATACTACTTCTATCACTTCTATTACTACTGTGTTTCCTTCATAGAGCAGGCGCGTGATGGTTGGCGCGTGTTACAATAGCGACACAACATATCTTTCGTGTTACGTCACACTGCTACGGCCAGTAATCATTTGTAGATACTGGATATTCACAATTATTTATTATTTATAAGAGTAATATTTATATAAGCCGGTAATAATGTTGTTGTTGTCTCTCCTCTCCTCTACTTGTACTTTACTGCAATTGTTACACGTGTAGTTGAAACAATGATAATGATAATTATAAATATAATAATTATTATTAGCGTACAGTCTCGAGTCATCTGGCGTTTGGACAAACGATGTACTCAAACATTGTCAAAAAGAAAGTTTGGGGAGAAGCTCTTTGAGACTACAGCCGAGCCAAGATTCACCCACGATCGGATTCCTCCGACAGAGGGACGGTGTCACTGGAAGAACTACAGATAGGAAACGCCAAGATGATGTTGAGTGGTTACCGACACTTAGGCAATAATAAAGGCAATCTTGTAAATCTTATATGATTAGTGTATTTGTGTAATAATAGTGTATTCATAATTGTGTTACCTGTACGTATTAATAAAATAATAATAATAATAATAATAATAATAATAATAATAATAATAATTAGCAAAGACACAAGTATCTTCCTCAAAGACCTAAGTTTTAAAATTAGTGCCAACACGGGTGACCAGCGCGAGGGCGAGTTTCTGCGTCAGCAACTCTCGCTCGCAGTGTGTAGGGGAAACGCCGCCGCTGTCATCGGCTTTATGAATATAGGAGTGGGGGTGAGCCTAGGCGAGTACACGTTTAGATCCCACAACCGTAGGGAAACACCGAAAACTAATAATAATAATAATTATTATTATTATTTACAATCTTGATTGCATTTCCCTACAATTGTGGAACCAGAATGTGTACCCGCTTTTTACGATTATAAGGACACAGAGTTATTACTAATGCTAGAAACGTCATCTAGCTCATGATTAGCCCTTCCGCGATTACGGCCATAGCGTAGCGCAGACGTTCGCTGTCAATTCTCTGGATCAGACAGGGCAGGGTCGGACGAACGGACGGACGGACTCAGACGAATCAACTGATTAAATGACAGACATTCCACCCACAGCCAGACTATCTGACTCGATCGATTGACTGTTTCTATGTCTGTCTCTCTGCCTGCCTGCCTCACTGGCTGAGTGGTGGGCCCGTAGACGATCGGTAGATCCCTGTGCTAGAACTAGATCGAGTTCGCACGACTTCATCACTTCTTTCACTGCTCTATCGTGCTCTCCGTTCGTTCGAATGACTACGCGACTTGCATGTGCATGCTCGATATGCTCGAGCACTTGACATGTGACGATCGTCATCAGTAGATCGTCAGCGTAGCTGTCGTCGCCGTTGTCGTCGTCAGCCGCAGCAGCAGCTGCCACATACGGTGTACTCACCCGCCGTAGCGACAGAGTCACCATTCACCCACTCACCGCCACAGGTGGTAGGCGGTGGGTTTGTGGGTGGCTGGGAGTCTGGATGTCGAGGGAGGGCGTCATTGTCATTGTCGTCGTCGTCGTCGGCAACCAACTCTCAATCTTTCCCCACTACCCCAACTTGTATGAGTGGCCTTCGAGTATGTAGCGCGTGCGTGGTAGTGGTGGCGGTGGGGGGCGGTGGTGTAAAGAGGGTGGGGGGTGACTGGTTGGCATAATAGGAATGCAAGGTGTGAGAATAACACGAAAGGAAATGGAATAGCCTGTATGTTGTTAGCACAGCGTTTAGTGCCCGTTAATTGGGTCATATATATATATATATATATATATATATGTGGGTGTGTATTCAACAGATAAGCCCGCCGTGGACTTTTAGGTTACTGCTTGCTGTTATACTCAATTTTCAATATAGTTTCCCTGTAACCCTGAAAAACAAATAATTACTATATGTATATCAATGTACAGCATATGTTTTTTGTGGCAGGGGAACAATGTCTGACAACGTTGACGGCAATTGCATTGGGCGCATGGATGAGGAGGATGAGGAGAATGTCGACGGCGACGATAACAATAACAAAAAAAACAACGACGACGACCATAACAATAACAACAAAAACGACGACGATTTCGATAACAACGACAACAGCCACTTGACTTTGAGCTCTCTATTGGGGAAACTCTCGGGGGGGGGGCCGACGACCGAACGGCTCGCGGGGCCAGGGTAGCTTCTCGCGGCCGCCTCTTTCGCTGCCTCCCGGCGCTCCGTCTCCGTTCAGGCCCTCCTCCGATCCGGGCGCATCTATCTCATCATCATGATCACCATCATCGTGGTCATCATCATCATCATCATCGTCGTCGTCAGGGCCCGCGCCAGCAGCGCTCAGAGTAGCCCGCTACCGCCGCTACTGCAACGGCAGCCGTTGCGGATGCCAGGAGAGCATCACACGGCCATGCTGTCCCCCCTCCCCCCCCCCCCTCTATATTGCCCTCTGTGCCATCTCTGTGCTCAGACGGCTTCGGCTGCTGCTGCTGGTTTGCTGTCTTCCACCCTCCCTTTGCGATGGCCGTCCTCCACTTGCGTTTCGGGCACGTGTCGAAACTAGCCCCACCACCAGAGGGCGCGCCGGCGCCACCGCCGCTGCCGCCACCGCCAACTCTATCTGCGTATCGTCTGCTAGCGAGTGCGGGTGATCGGGCGATGCTAGCGACACGGCGGGTTGCGGCCCCGCTAGATTGACGGACCGACCGCGACCATCATCACGCACCACGAGCAGCAGCGGCGGCGGCGGCGGCGGCAGCAGCGGACTGTAGACGGCTGCCGCAGCAGCAGCGGCCGCCGTCATCCCTGCCGCCGTCCCCGCTAGCGCTCTGGCTCCGCCCCGCGTTAAGCTCCGCCCCCAAGATGGCGCGCTGGATTCACCACCGGCCCGCATTATTACTGTCCTATCTGCGGTGTAGAAGAGGCGGCAGAGGCTGTGACGGCGGCGGTATCGGCAGCGGCGGTTTTTTAGCAGCAGCGGCGGCGGCGGCGGCATCAGCGGCAGCGGTAGAGGAACAGGCCGGCTGGGATATCTCTGCCTTTGTGCCTGTCTGTGTATATATCTGTCTGTATGTCCGTTTGTCCGTCCGTATGTCCATTTGTCTGTCCGTATGTTTGTCTGCGGGGCACGTTGCTGTGAGGAAACGAGGAGCAGCCTTCATCCAGCCTCCATCCAACCTTCATCTCCACCAGCAGAGGAGAGCAAGGAGAACAGCAACAACAACAACAACGACAACGACAACAATCGCCGCTGTCTGGTGCAACGACAGAACCACTAGTTCTGGTTGTAACAGTAGCAGCATCGGCTGCAGCACCAAAAGCAGTAGCAATAGCACTAGTCGCAATCGCAGCGGTAGTAGTGGTGATGGTAGTAATCGTGGCGGTTCGTAGTCGGCGACGCATACTAGTACAGAAATCGTAGCTGAAACAGCAGCAACAACAGCAGAAGAAGCAGTGGCAGCGGTAGCAGAAGAAGCAGTGGCTAAACTAGAAAGAAGATAGAAAGCTGCACAGGCTGCAATAGCAGCCATCCAGCCTGCCAGTCTGCCATCCAGTCTGCTAGTCTGCCAGGCTGGGTGTCGGCCGACCACCGTTGCAAGCTGAGAAGCGGGCCCAAGAAGAGCCCCCTCGTTTGCCTAGCGTGGACAAGCTCTGGCAGCATCGCGACAACCAACCAACCAACCAACCAATCACCCATCCGTTCGTTCGTTCGTTCGCTCGCTCGTTAGTTCGTTCGGCCGCAGTCGCAGACTCTACTCACCACCCAGATGGTTGGTTGGTCGGTGGTGCTCAAGCTACGGCCTCGAGTCACAGCGGCCAAGCAAGCAAAACGTGTTCTCCTCAAGCCGGCTCGACGCCTTCCCGCCATTGTGATGACGATAGCCCAATATGTACGGGCCTCTCTCTCTCTCTCTCTCGCTGTAGCGCGCGATCGTGCTGATTGTTACTTAACTAGCCAACCAGCTAGTTAAGTTATACTAATATAGTTAAACGCTATATAACAGTGTTTGGCTGGAAAAGAAACAAAGTAAACAATTAACGACCGAGAGCAGTTAGTTCGGTGGGCGGTTGGTCGGGCGTTCACTCGGTCGAGATCGGTTAGTCTGTGAGGTGGTTGTGAGAGATAGAGCCACCAACCGAGTTCGTCGGTTGTCGAGTCGAACCCGACGTAGTTCCGTGGTGAGGAATCATAGTTGCATATCGAGCCCCGGTTACTCTGTCAAAGTATGCTGCTCTCGTGGCGAACAAATGCCCGACCACCCCCCCACCGACGTTAAGGCGTAAAGGAACAACAAACAGGGATCGACGGCTGTCGAACCGATGTCCTCCTACACGTGAGGTCGACACCGCCGACGGTGACGGTGAGGTTACTACTGGCGGTGAAGCCGCTGCGCCTTCAATCGGACGGAGCGTATACGCCGGCCAGCGGCAAAGCGCGAATGCTAAAACATCTCGTGGCAAGGCCCCGAGTAGCCACAGGCGATTTCCTCAATGCTTGCGCGCATTACCAGTGCTGCAAGGTTGCTGCCAGGATTGCCAGCGTAAGTTGCAAAGTGGCACCGGTTGAAGTACCAACATCGACCTGAACGTCAGTAATAACGGCAACAACGACAACAACAACAACAACAACAACGACAAAAACAACAACAACGACAACAACAATAACAACACCAAGGATCACTTGAGGACGAGTATTCTGTGATGTAGCAGTTAACCAATGTGTGGCAGGCGCGTGTTTACACAAACGTGTACACACATGTATGAAAATGTGAGTGAATGAGTGCGTGCATATATATATTTATAAAGGTATATATATAGTTAGAAATCTGTATGTGTTTGTCTCTGTGCTTTCGTCACCGTGTACAACAAGAGGAGTCTCTTTCTCTTCCGTCTGCCTGTGTTTGACGCGTGTATGCCCAGAAGCGAGTATATCTATATGTATATATTTGTATAAATGTATTCATATATGTGAGTGTGTTGAACGTATGTGCGTCCGTGCGACACGAAGATCTATTGAAAGAAGAAACACACTTACCTTCGCACGTGACAAGTTTCGTGGGACGTAAACGCCAACCGTGTGGCAATCCTCCACACAAACCACAGGCAACGTAGCATCAGCAAGCAGTATGGTGTTGAGGTCTCGTTAACAACTGGGGACTACGTGATTACGCTCAACGGATCGAACGGATCAATCAACCATCACACACAATTATGCACAAACTCGGACGGTATTTGGAGTAGATTTTGCGTACCGCGACCGTGGCTTTCGGTTTGCCAACAAAGCCAACAACATCTTGATGCGTTCAGAACGTCGAAGTGGCAGCTACAAGCCGAAGACGACTTGTGTGTGAGGAACAGAAAGAGAACCTTGTCCCTCTCGGGTTAGGGCCCTCATCGTCTTCCGCCGGGAACAACGGGCGACCAACGTGGCGCTGCCTGGCCAGAGCCGCTGTTCGGTGCGCGATCAACGAGCTCGCTGTGGCACAACTCAACTCGAAAGGTAACAATTCGAAAGCAACAACACCAAAATATGGATCCATGGCCGACGATCATGGACTTCCGAAATACGTTGCATTCCGTGTGGTGGTGGTGACCAATTACGGACTTGTGGCGGCGTGATTTGCCGTGTCAAAACACCGCTGCTGTTTATCGCTCAATTGATGACATAAGTAAGCCTTCAGTCAACAGATAGGTGTCTCCCTGGACTTAGTTTACGTTTGAAGTTTCTTACCCGTGCCGCAACACCTGCAGAACGATCCTAACAAAATGGAAGTATTAGTGTCAATGAAGCTTAGAAATTTATTTCCAGGGCACATGTTGTACCGTCAACTCTGTGTACTCAGTTATTTCATTGGTGTTCCAAATGTTATTGTTACTATATATATATATATATATATATAACTTGCAAGCTAAACGTCTAAATACGTATGGAATATTGGTTTTCACGTAATTGAGAAAATTGTTTTTACATGCGGGGAGGCCAATTTCTCGTCGTGGCTAGACATATGCCAGAAAATCTGTCGTTAGTCTGGTTTATCCGCGTATGTGGAATAATATATGAGGCGAGGATATGTATATATATTATGACACGTGACAGTTTACTTACTGATCTCTCTAATACGATGCGATCTAAATCATGGCTAAAGTGGGTACTACAGTTGGCAGTAACACCGCCAGTGTCGAACTTCACATAATACGCCGACCAACACGGAGTTTTACAAATATGTATATCTCCCTTCCTGGTAAATAGCTAGAACAGACAAGTCTTCATAAATTAATTCATACTCTGTGGGCATCTGCTGAAATGCCAAACGGATATAAAGAGGCATCATTATAGATAAGTGGAATAATTTACAGCGCCGGTAGCTTTAATGGGATATTTGCTCTCGCTGTCTGTTTTTAAAATGTATTATACTTTCATTGTAGTTATTGTTGTAATAACAACAACAACAATAATAATAATGGGGGACGAGAATGCACCATCCATAAGAGAATTTCTTATTGGTTTGCTTTTAAGTTATCTTGATTTTTCTTCTTTTCGGCACTATTTGTGCTATAGTATTTGATTTGACGAACGTGAAAACGCTCCGCAAGCGCCATGATCATTGATCTGCGCCATTAGTACGCCAGTTGATTCGATATCGTACAGGGGCCCTTGCATACCAAAAAATAAACGTTTTTGAAACAACGACTGACATTAATCCCGGGTTGTAGCCGGGATATACATATTACTCCTTCTTAAAAGCCAACGAAAAGTTCGAATCCCTCTGTGACTATGGCAATAAGATTCGGGAAGAAACAAAATAGAAGTCACGACGCCTTTTCACTCTTACAGCTAGAGTTTCCTATTTGTCTTCTAAATGACTCGGTTGTAAATAAAAAATATATTTATATATATATATATATATATATATATATATACATAAACATATATCGGTAAATACTATACTTGGTTATATATATATATATATATATATATATATATATATATATATTTATATATACATATTCATATATCGGTAATACTATACTTGGTTATATATATATATATATATTCTGTGTGTGACGGCCATTTGCTCCATTGTTGGCATTACTTAATATGTGCCCTGTATATATATATATATATATATATATATGTGTGGGTGAGAGGGCGTGTGTATGAGCGCGCGCCCGCGGGGGGTAGTCGCCAAAATGGGATCATCGCCGGGGAGTGTAGATATTCGAGATCACCGGCCATAACTGAATTGATTATGAACCATTTGGGACGAGGCGCAGCAGCGGCAGCAGCAGCAACAATGATCCAGAAGAGACCACCTAACCACTGGCCGTCACATTGTTATGCCAAGCAGGCAGTGGTTTATTGTTGTTGTTGTTGCTGTTATTGCTGTCGTTGTTGTTGTTGTTTTTTCTGCTGCAGGCCACTGCGGCGGCGAATGACCAGGGGTAGTGTTGGGGGAGTATCTGATTAGGGCCTACGTATATCAGTAACCCCCCCCCCCCCCCGCATCCCTTGGAGAAGAGAGCAGCGTCTGTCTCGAGCGAGGCCGAGCGTCGTCGTCGTCGCTGAGGCAATGGTATTTACGTCCACGACACCCTCTGTGGAGGTGTGAGGATTTTCGTTCGTGTAGTTCATGGTACTTATCGGGCTTGGTAATGTTTATGTTGCGTTCACTGGCCGGCCTCCAAACGCTGCAGACGTGCAACGAACGCGTCTGCGAGTGACATGTGGCGCGCCGGCCGCAGCCACAACAGCGCACAATGTCAGCTCGTATCACCGCATCATAGCACTGCCGAACCATTAAGCACGGCTGCAATATCGTTGTCTCTCGTCGTAATATAGATCCAAAAGTGCACTGTAGTAGTGGCTGAAGAGTCAACAAAACGAAAACGGAAAACACAGACAGCTGGAACGACCGACATATATGTACTCGACGATGAAATCACTTTGAAGGGCCAAAACCCTATGTATATATATATATATGTTTTTTATAAATAATAATAATTGTATCTATAAATATATGCTGCCACACGGCTGTTAGGGAAACCCTGAATATCGCAATATGTCCGCCTATGCTGCCGCTTTAAGCTCCCCTTAAAATAAAAGGTGACTTGCGTATTCAGGAATACATACATGTCAAGCAAATAATAAATCCATCCGTCCATAAATAAAATCGACACTTTTTGACACTCTGCATACACCACACAATGTGGTACAAATATGGCCATAATAGGTATGCGTGTGCGGTAAAATGTTTGAAATCTATATAAATCAGTCTATTGTGGAGTGTACAAGTGCAGGGCCAGCCAACGGGGACCGAACCGACCGAAATTGAGGCAGAATGGCCCACTATGGATGTGGGAAGTGCAGCGCGGTGGGCCCAAACGGAAAGCAAGAAAAATAGATAGAGAAAATAATATATATATATATATATATATATATATATTTGGAGGGCTGTATTACTGCCGGTGTACGGGGCACAAAATGAAGCAACATGACATCAAGAGAGTCGAGAAAGAGAGTGAACTCGCTATGAAGGAAGCGGCTATTGGAAATCGTTTGCAACACTGCCCGTGCCGCGTTTCTTGTTTGTTTGGTCGTTTGTTTCGAGCTAGGACTTTTTTTTTTCTATTTTGAAGCAGCCAGCCGCAACAACACCGTTTGCAGGCAGTTGCTTCATGAGGCACCGAGGGCGGCCTGGGTCGGGCCAAGCTACATACATGAGGACACTTTATCTGTCCCGCGTTGTTTCTCCCATTTGCCGTTTTTCTACGGAGTGTCCACAGCAGCCTCTGCTCATGCCGACAATCTCAGCAGAACGCCTTGAAACTCGAAACGACTCGACTATGATTTGGTCGACAACATGCTCAACAATACGCTAAATTTATTTTTCTAGTATATATATATATATATTTATAACTTAAAAGATAAACTTCTGTATGCATATGAGATATTGGTTTTTACGTTAAAATAAGGGAAGGCCAATTTCTCGTACATAGCTTGGCAGATGTCTGAAAATATATCAATGGTCTGTTTATCCGCGTATATGTACGCATAAATGTATGTACGCTGACGGCCCTAAGAAAAGGAATAGGTTTTCAGAGCAGCGGGAAACCAGTTTTGCCGTCGAAGGTATACTACATGCAGGCATGACTAGATAACTGCAGTAAGCAGGATGGCCGACTGGCCTGGACAAATAACACGAGGGAACAGATCCAGGCTTTCCACAACATCTCGCCACCGTCGCCCGCGAATATCATCATCGCATCAATCTTGTTTTGCAACGTTGTCTTGTTTTCGTTTCGTCGTTCGGGTCTGTCTGTGCTCCCTCCCTTTCTTCCTTTCATCCGTCCTGCTGTCCTGACTTCTTCCTGATGCTGTTCTTCATCGTGCCTGTGGTGTTCGGGGTTTTTGTTTGTCTCAGCGTGATTGGCCCGATGACGGCATGCGGATTATCCCCTAAGCGCGTACTGTCACGCGCGCTATCGCGAAGGCGATGCCGTTGGTCGAGGGCGCCTGTGATGCCACTGCCATGCTTTGCTGCGGGCTGCCTTCCAACGTTCTCGTGGCTCTGTCCAGCCCTGGGGGGGGGGGGGGATACAAGTAAGTACCACAACTCCAGAAGACCCACGACGGCATTCGCTCGTCGTTGTGCTGCAGAAGCCGGCTCCGCTGCCGGCCCGCCTGGGAGAGGTTGCCGGCTCAGAGTCTGTCAACGTCACCATTGACGTTGTTGTCGTCGTCGTCGGCTGCTGCTGTGATTAGACGCAGCCAATATAGAGCAGACGGCCGAGCTCTAGCAGCCGCCTACGTTACCCCTGCTTTCACACGTTGCGTTGTGCAGCTCGGTTTCGACAGAGCAAACCCACGACGACGACAAGTTCGGAAGCCCTCTGGCTGTCGACATGTATGTGGTGGTGTGCGGGACTCTGGGAAGGGGTGCATCCTGAGTATGTGCGGCAACATGTGTGAAGTGCATGTGAAAGAGAGAGAGAAAGAGAGAGTTCGGTGCGCGTCGGGAAGACTTCCGAGCCTGCCCGGGAGCAAGGAAAATGAGGAGAACAGGCGGCCGCGGCGCTGGGCACTGAGGTACTGAAGAAGTATTGGGGGCTGGGGAGCGGGAAAGTACGAGGTGGAGGGGGAACTCTGGGGGGCGAAAGCAGAGCACCGCCATGAACAACGAACGGGGGGGGGGGGGGGCGGTAGCGTCAACAGCGATCACGATGACGACTTCAGCGACATCGATGTGACAGCTGCACGTGTCGACGCTCCCGCTTCTTGGCTTTGCCTCCTTCATCAATTGGTCGGTGCAGAGGCAGCTACTCGGCACGCTGCACGCTGTGCGACGGTGCACAGTGCGTACGAATGATGCGTACGCATGTATGCATGCTTGTATGTGTCGAGCTCAGCTTGTTGATCTATCTGTGTGTATGTAATTATGTTTTTGTGAAAGTGCATACATAGGTGAATATGTACGAATGTTTCGAAGATGGGGCATTAGAAGTCCGCCACCCCCTCCTCCTCTATACAACGTCGAATGGATGGCACAGAGCGGCATAGTGACGGCATACCGTAGACGGCTTGGCACATCCAACGTACACCACCAGCAACAGGAAATCCGTGGCTATCTGCAACCACAACAACAACCACAGCAACAACAACGTTCGCAACAACAACAACAACAACAACAACCGCAGCAACAACAACAACCACGACGACAAGGTATAACATGTACTCAAGTGACAATGTCGGCCGGCCGCTGAGAGATCACGAGTCGTATTAAGAAGGAGTGATCGAGCCAAACCTAAGCAGGACTTGTGTTTGGAACAGAGATCGTAATCCGTCTCGATGCTCCTGTCACGCGCAGAGCTGCCGTTCCTTGCTGTTGCTCTTACCGCTGCCTCCACATAAACTTCCTCACGAGGATAGTGGTCTTGCCGGTGTTGCTGTTAATGTTATTATTGTTAGTTTTGATGTCGTTGTTGTTGCTCTTGTTGTCGTTGGCGTACGTGTAGAAGTCATAGTAACCATTGTGAGTGGTGATACTGCTGCCGCTGTTTCGTTATACCCTATTATTACTGATGTAGCAGCCTCTGTCAATATTATATTGTACTACCTATGTAAGTCTACACAATTTACCGCGCATAGCTAAAATCTCAGCTAAATAACTTAGTTCCAATATATACTTTATCGTAAACATAGACCTTTAGAGTAATATATATATATATATATATATATATATATATATATATTTCACGGGTTGAGCCCTTTCCTAGATTTACGCTACCCGAACGGGCAAAGCATTGCTAAGGCTAATTACAATTTGTGCAATATGATTAGAGGGATACGAGACAAATAAGTACTTGTTGCTACTACTGTTTAGGAAGGTTGCTTCCTATTTTACTGATGATGCCCTGGCAGAGTGACGTGAGCCACGGCCAAAAGAGGCCATACAAATCAAAACGAGATGCACGAGATCAGCACACGAAATGCTTGCACTTCAAGGGTTTGCCGAGTCAAAGTTGGTCCGTTGGTGATATCCTCAGTATGGTCAAGAGAGAAGCGTTTAGAAGTCCTTTTAGCAAATGAGTCTACAGTGAGTGGAATAGCTTCATTTTCCTTCACTGCACCCCGAAGTCGAAGAAATGAGCTCAACGTGTTGCTCCGGCTGTTACACACGCGCTCAGAACGCTCTCCATTTCGTATGCTACCATCGAGTGTACGCTCGATTCTTTTCAAAGGGACAGCGTCAACAACAACTGGAACAACATTAACAGCAGCAGCAACAACAACAACAACAACAACAACTACTACTACTATAAATATATGGGCGCGACGTCACTACAGCCGGATCAGCGTAGGATGACACTGGACATAATGCCGCAATTTTTCTTCGCAGCTTAGAGGAGGAAACGGGCGAGATATATGCTGTGCATATATATATATATATATATATATATGGAAAGGAAGCCGACGAGGACGACGACGATGATGAGGATGATAGCAATGATGATCCTGCTGCCTAATCGTTCCTCGGGGGTGATCTTGGCAGCATTTTTACAGCTCGCCGGACCAGCAGGGAACGCCCCTCTCGTTGTCGTCGGCTGCTGTTGCTGCTGCCGCACACCACTGCTAATATTATTTTAACTCCCCAGTATTATTACTGACAATGCCTGCTTCGACTACTACGACTACTACTTTTAGTACTACCATTACTACGACGACGACATCCACTGGGTTGATGCTACTACTTCTGCTGCTAGGACAGTGCTACTAGTTTGCTACCACCCCTCGGATCCTGTTCCTCTTCCCTCTACCCCCCCCCCCCCGCAACCCCCGAACCCCTCCCCCTGTTCTGGCCGCGGGGGTCCTGTTCTTAGCCGCTGTCGTCATTGGCTTCGTCGTCGTCGTCGTCTGCTGCTGCTGCTATTGCTTCTGCCGCTGTCGATGACGACGACGACAACGACAACGACGACGATTTCTCCCATTGTCGCTCGCTGGGAGGCAGTAACTCCCAAGGCTCGTCTGTCCCGTTGCTGTCTCGAGCCACTGCTGCGACGGCTGACTGACTAACTGCGTGTTCGACGGTGTCGTCCTCGTTGTGCCCGCCTCCTACTCCTTCTCCTCTTCATGGTTGTCGTCGTCATTGTTGTTGTTGTTGTTGTTGTTGTCGTCGTCGTTGTTTTTGTTGCTGGTGTTGTTGTTTTTGTTGTTGCTGGTGTTGTTGTTGTTGCCGTTGCTCGGGGGGAGGGGGTGGTCCTGCTTCTGCTGCTGCCGCTATGGTACAGTTCCTCGCTCAGGCCGATTTGTCTGATTATTGGCTTCTCCTCTTAGCGCCGCTAAACGGGTGCCCGCAGCGGCCACGGTGATGAAGTTGATGATTTGTGCTGATGATGATGATGATGATTATGAGACTGCTGATGATGATTATGAGACTGCTGCTGCTGCTGCTGCTGGTGGTGTTGGCGATGATCATTCGGATGATGGCGACAAGAAGCAGTCAGTTGCTTGGCGGATTAAGCGCGCTTCAATGCGAGCTTAAGTCTCCATGGCAATGCGACGGCGCCGACACATGGCAAATGCCATCCGGTCAGGTCAGGGTGCTGGAGTTGGCTGGGATGGTCCTAATCGTAGTGGTCGCAGTAGTAGTAATAGTGGTATGGTGGGGATTGTAGTCGTTCTGCTATTGCTGGTACGGAACTGGCTGTTGTTGCTGCTGCTGCTGTTGTTGTTGCTGCTGCTACTGTTGTTGTTGTTGTTGTTGTTGTTGCTGTCGCTGCTCTCGACTATTTCAGAGTCTGCTAAACTGTTCCGCTCCCCTCCACTTCTACTTCCACCAGTATCACGGCTACTTATACAAGTAGGGGCGCTTGGGGGGCGCCGAGATGTTGCCACTGTTGTTGTTGGTGTTGTTGTTGTTTTTGCTGCTCTTGTTGTTGTTGTTGCTGCTTTTGTTGTTGTTGTTGCTCTTGTTGTTGTTGTCTCGTCATCATGGCAATCCTCGTCGTACCTCGTCGAGTTGGGGGCGGCAATGAAAGCAGTGCGAAACAAACCACCACGTTGCATCCGTGGGGGTATCGGATCCGTCTCGGGAGGTGCCGTCTGTGTGAGGGTCAATGAAAATAGATCACTGCCGCCGTCAGCGAACGACCGGCGTTCAGGCCGCTACTACTTACATGGCTGGTCCCCACGTAGTTAAATGACAAGTGAGGTCGGTTGCAAAGCGTCGACGACCGACAAAAGAAGACTTTGTTGACAAGAAGAATGTGACATATCCAAGCGTAAGAGATGATCGTGGCCAAAAATGTGCGTATGTTGTTGTTTGCTCATCTTGTAAGGCGACAGCAACAATATTAACAACAACAGCAACAAACAACAAAAATAACAACAACGACGACAACGGCCTCGGGGCGATGTGGAAACTGGAAACTGGATTTTGCTCGGATCTGTGGCTGATGATAAAGTTGCACGATGCTTCTCTACTGTGTGTGTGTGTGTAGTGCGAGTGTAGACCAGCTAAGGGTGTCGACTGGAGTCGAGGACACAGACATTGTCTGCGTCAAGGTCGCCATTACACCTGGTCGACTTCACTGCACTTCGGCATCAGCAGTTGGAGGTTCTTGTCATAGTTTCTGTTTCTGTAGTTAGTAACCAAATTAGTCATTTTCGTGTGTCCCTTTCCGTTGTTGCCGCACACAGAGAAAGGGCAAACGCCACGTTCGAGCAAAGGCGTTCTCTTTTGGCCACGCTGGTCGCGCACGCCGGGGTCGCTACGAGCATGCTAGAAGTTGGTCCATACTGAAAACCGTCGAAACTAAGCTAGCCTCATTGCTCCAGTATGCCCCTCACGGGGGTGCCGGACTCGCGACTCGTACGGTTTGGCGAATACGTGTGAGACTGCGCAGCAGTCATTTTCTCTCGTGTGAAGATTTTCATAGATAAAACTGCATGCACGACTACTCAGGCTAAACTCACAAAACAACATAGGAAATCCTAGGCAAACCATAATAATAATAATAATAAAAAAGCTTGCTGCCAATAATGTGCAATGTAACGCGATGACTACAGCGCACATGCGTATCAGAGGAAATGTGTATCTATAGAGACTGGACAGCATCATAGCAAATCGGACGCTCTTTGTTCAGGCAGTGCGATCGATTCCCCCCCCCCCCCCCTCCCCCTCCGCTAAGCAGACCGAATGGCTTCGCTGCGGAATCAGCACACCAGTGGCACCCCGTAGGTGATTTCTCCAATCTCACGGCGAATTAGTGGGTATAATGTTGTGTGTCTCTGAATGCGTCTTACCCCTATTACAGGAGTGGGTAGCAGACCGTCTGAATGCTTCAATGGGAGGCGCAAAGGGAGACGCAACACATTGAAAGGCAGTATGTCGATCTTATATACATATATATATATATATATGTTTCTGGTTGATATGCAGATAAAATAGGAGAGAAATAAATGTTATTTATATAGATATAGTTCGTTGTTTAATACTGATATGATATTCGATTTTAATATCGAAGGTTACGTGCAAAAATAATTATACGTTTTTTTTTGTTACGACCGTATCGCGGTAAAGAAGTATCTTGCGGTGTATATAAACATTTATTCATATTCATATATAGTGGAACTGTTGTTACCCACTTTAGTTAGAGTCTACAGCTATGCTGGCTGCAGCATATGTTGCAGAAGTTGCGACAGGAGATAAGGCAGTCCCCGTTGTGCCGTGCAAACGTGCAAAAGTTCCGTGTGGCCTGCCTGTTGTACATGTTGCGGCGCATCGCTGGTTCGCTCCATCGTTATCATTAGCTTCTGATCGTTTGGGTTCAGCTCTCAATCGTGTCGTTGTCGTCGTCGTCGTTGTCGTCGTTGTCGTCGTCGTCGTCGGCGGCGACCGCAATAGCATCCGATGCGCTCGCCTGTAACGATGATCGCGCTGAGCGAATTGTCACCCATCGCCGACTAGCTGCGACTACTACGACGATCATCATTACTATACTACTACTACTACTACTACTACTACTACAACAATAACAACAACAACAACAACAACGACGACGACAAGAACAACAACAGCAACAGCAGCAACAACAACAACAACAACAGCTGCTTTATTATTACTACTGTGACTACCGCTACCAGTTTTACTACACTGCGCGCGCAATGCGATGTAATGCTGTTTCAATGTACGGTGTGCTTGTGCAACCGATCGAGTAACAGCCGACGCCGGGCCGGATCGGCCCGGCGTCGGCTCTCTTTCTCTCAAAGTCTAACTAAGTCAACGGCGGCGCAGCAAGAGGCGGCTGCGAGAGGCCGAACTGGAAGCAGTGCTGGAGCTGGAGCAGAACTGGACTGCAGACTGGAGGGTGATGACTCTCTCTCTCTCTCTCTCTCTGTGTCTAGCCAGCCAGCCAGCCTTCTTTCCTTCTTTCGTTGTCCTCCTGGTTCTCCACCTTCGCCGTTGCGGCCGCCGCCGCCACCGATCGAGTCACGGCTGCCGGATATGCCGTGATCTAGCCGTGAACGCCACCACCACCAACCACCACACTGGCCAGACAGCGCAGACAGAACTACCTCGTCGACAACAGGGAGCTACAGAAGCTGTTGTTGCTGCTGTTTCTCGATCAGGATGATGAAGATGATGATGGAGAAGACGACGGCTGCTCTCTCTCTCTCTCCAGCCGTGCTTCTCTTAAATGCCATTTTGTACTAGGCGACCCCCGATCTCGCTTTCACCCCCGGCTCCCAACTATCTTTCATCCCCGGCTCCCATCTATCTTTCTATCTATCTATCTATCTAGCTACGTATCTATCTATGGACTCATCTTTCCCTATTCTGTCTCGCGCGCGACCGCTCCTTTTCTTCTTCTCTCCCTAGAGTTTTTCTTTTGGTAGCTTTTTATCTGCTTGTTTTCTCTTCGCCTTCCTCGTTCTGTCCGGCTCTTCTCTTCAGTTACTCTATCTCTCTCGCTCTCTCTCTCTTCCCTTTTATATATATATATATATGCTTTTTTTCCTCTCCCCCATTCCCTCTAAATGTATCTGTATGCATCGCTCGCTGTTCTGATGATCGACTGTAGAGTCGAAAGAAATGAACGCTAGGCGACGATGACGACGCCAACGCCGACAACAACAACAACAGCAATCAACGACAACGACGGCGAGATCGTCCTACATAGTGTGTCCAAGAGTGCAAATCGAGAGAGAGAGAAAACCGACATAGACCTAAGCAGAGATAGCTATCCAAACAGGCACGTATATACATCGGTATATAGACAGACAGTCAGAGAAATAGATAGATACATCAAACCGAGATGGGGACAAAGTGGGGAGGAGTGCACCTCCACTACCACCGCCATCGCCACCATCCTCATCCTCATCGGCATCGGCACCTCGCCATCACTACAATGGCCATCGGCTGCGGCTGCTGTGGCGGTAACAGTCGCTCGCTTGCTCTGTGCAGCCGCGAAGCAGCGCTGCCGCAGAAGCAACAGTTGTTGTTGTTACAAATTGAGGTGTCTCGCAGCGTTGCGAGCGACCAGCAACGTTCCGGGGAGACAGACGACGAATAGAGATATAGATGGATCGGCCCGCCGCCGCCGCGGTGGGGGTATCCAGGGATCTAGTGGAGAACGGAGAGTAAGAGAGAGGGTGAGAGAGATAGAGGGTGCGAGAGAGAGAGAGAGATGGGGGTGAGAAGGGGTATCTACCCCGGCCGCTCCCCACACGCTATCCCCCCGAGACGAAGCCCGATATCGCTTTCGGTTGAAGTCGAATACGAAAACACATGAACACACGCCGCTCAGAGAGCGAGCGACATGTTGCACCTCTGTCGTCGCTTAGCTGGCTTGTCTACGTGGGTAGATGGGAAAAAGACAGATAGTTAGGTAGGTAGGTAGGTAGGAGATCGATAGATACATGAGCAGATGAGAGAAAGAAACAAATATAGGATAGATACTATAGCGATATATTCTCGTAGGTGAATGGTGGACGTCGTTGCGACGAGGCGTTGGCAAGCAAACACACAACGCGACACAAATTAGGATAATAAGTTGTAATAATAATAATAATGATAATAATCATCGTCATCATCATCATCATGATAATAATGATGTTGCTGCTGCCGAGGATGATAGCGATGTCCATGCTGTTGATGATCATGATAATAGATGATGTTCATGCTGTTGATGGTCATGATAATAGATGATGACCATGGCCATAAACGATGGTCGAGGAAACGGCGGCTGAAGAAGAAGCTGAAGAGCTGAAGTTGAAGCAGAAATTAAAGTTGCAGAAGCACAGAAGCACGATAAGGGGGGGGCCGGGGCGGTTAGTGGGGTTTGGGGTGCGGAGGGCTGGCGGGGGGAGGAGGTATGCAAAGGGGGAGCAATGTGATCTCAACAACGACGTCGAAACGAAGATATAGATGTATTGAGTGAGTGCGTCTGTGAGTGTGTATGGATGAAGTTTAAGCGACAGCGGCGGCGGCGGCAGCGTCAGCGACGACGATGACGACGACTCAATGTGAGAGGTGTCAGGACGAGGAGAGGTGGCTTCTGATGGCATGGCTGTTCTTGCCGTTTCGTTGCGGCTTCGGCTACTGTTGCTGTTGTCGCTATGTCCTGCGCCCTGTGTGATGTGTCTTTTAGGGATGACGATGGAACGATTTAGCCGAGCAGATCTCGTCGCATCGAAGCTCGTCGCGAGGCGCACGATGAGGTGCACGCGGTGAGGACCAGCGGAGAGGGGCGCTGGGACTGTCTCCGAGCTGTTGCTGCTGCTCCTGCTGCCGCCGGTGTTGTCGATCCTACATATGGTGACATCGTCGTTGTTGTTGTTGTTGCTGTCGTTGTTGTTGCTGCTGCTGTTGTTGTTGTTGTTGTTGTTACTATTGCAAGGCTATGAACAACCATAGCAAAGAGAGCGAGAACATTGTCGTCTGCGAAGCGATCACCAATAGCAACATTCGTAGACACTGATGATAACGACGACGACGACGATGAAGAAGAGAACAACCGCAATAACGACGGCAACAACAACAGCAAAATCAGCAGCAGCAGCAGCAACAACAACAGTTCCATCAGGCGCCATCGTCATGAAACGCGGGCTCGCAATAGATCAAGATGTAGACAATTTGCTGGTGGTGGTGGTGAACATATTGCTGCTGCTGCTGTTGCTGCTTCCTAGCTCTGTTGCTACTGTTGTCCGAGGATGCTCCCGTTTTTCTCGCAGGAGTCTCTTTTTCTTGTTCTCCATCTCCGTCTCTCTCTGTCTGGCACTGGCTTCTTCCTCTAGTGCAGCAGATGGTAGTGCAGCATGTCGCTCGTGCTACTGTTACAGCTCCGAGATCTGGCAGCGATCATGGTGAGTTGGCGACGGGCACGGATACTGACTACGACAAGACAACACCGCTGCGCTGACGTTGTCGATAGCCAGAAAGAACCAACCATGATAATAATGGCGCTGATGACCGAGGTGCCGACGATGGATGGATGAATGAATGGATAGGTGGAGAGACAGCGCGAAGGGTAGATACATAGAGAGAGAGAGTGAGAGAGTGGGATAGAGAGTGTGAGAGATAGAGAGAGAGATAGAGAGAGAGTGAGGCCATGATCATCACGACAATGAAGATACTCTGCTAGTACTGTTGTTGCTGCTAATGCGGGTGCTGTCTCTTCTGCGCTGCTTCTACCAGCATTGGCAGCGGCAGCCATGGCGACGGTGTTACGAGGTGGAGCCATCGTTGCCTGCTTACTGCTAGGGGGTCCCATCGCACAGCTAGCGAGATGCTGCGTCGAGACAGTGGAGATAGATTGGCATAGAGAGACAACTAGATTCACATCGACAGACACCATGATCAGACACATCGACAGACACCAGGATCAGACACATCGACATACACCCATTCACGTACCGCACAGCCGGCATGCACGTTCTGCTGCTGTACAGCCATGCATACTCATGCTGCTGAAGTCGACACCAGCCAGCCATCCAACCAACCAATCATCCGTACGTAGAGAGGCCCATACACCGCGGGGCGGCTCTCTGCTGACTGATAATCATGTGAAGATGCGCGCATCGCATTGCATCCGATCCGATCTTCTTCTATTTTTTTGCTTCTTATGGGGGACGGCAAGCGGTAAGGGCCGGAGGATGAGTAGTAGGCGAACGACAGAATGAGAGAATCATGCAAAACAACCAGAACTTATTTATGTGTGAGGAACATCTTCAGTGCTGCCTCGGACATACATAAGTTCTGGTTGGCGCATCACTCGTTATGCGCATGACAGCGTGATGATGTGATGATGCGAACATCGCGCGTACACATGTGTGTGTATTGTTCACATATTCTAACACACACACACACAATATCACACCCACACAGACACGCCCCGCAGTTGTTTTATGTTGGAGCACATAGAAGAAGCCTGAGCGACGAGTGCCTAACTGAGTGAACAGGCAGGAATTGCTTAATATTGAGGAAGGTAGTTATCTTGTTCTTTCTGATTCTGGTGGACTTGGATTTCTGATTTTGGTAGAATCGTATTATGTCTTCGATGGTCGGCGGCGTGAACGTGGTTCTTTCGAGCTCCACTAAATCGGGACGTGGCAACATGCTAATAGGATAGGGTGGGATGGGAATTGAAATGGAAAGACCCGCACTCCGCCGGGAGTGCAGCGGAAGTCAGGACGAACTCATACGAGCACCATATCATCTCGGGGGTCAGGGCGGGCAGTGTACTATCGGCTATTGATGCTTGCGCAGCATTGCTTAACTTGAGTTTAGTCATCTCTGGTCTACCGGCAGAACCGAGCCAACCCGACTAAGGTAACTTTTGTCGTTGCCAGGTTTTTTTCGACGACGGCGGGATCGACTACTTTCAACGGCGTAATAAACCCAAACACCTGTGGGTCCCGATCATACCCGAGCTGCAAGTCGAGCTTGTTTTGAAGGCGTCCACATACGTTTCAGACGTGAGACTTCGTCGTATGAATTGAATTCAGAGCATTTTGTGTTTCTGCTGCACACGCAGCAGCTATCTAGGCTAGGAGCTACCTTCCTTGGTAAGGAAGCTAGGAAGCTCTATTTAGTAAGCGGCTGTCGGTGAACCTGTAGCTTACTGCAGACGCTTACGATTGACCGGCCTTGTGTAAACACGAATCGCCTTGTGTAAACACTGATCTTCGACGGGCATTTGGACTCCTTGATTGAGCAGCTGTTCGTCGTGAAGGTAGCAGTGCAATGTAGAACAACTCGCCACAACTGACGAGACATCTATCTACATATCTAACGGTGCCAGCATAGCTAACGTCCGTTACTTAACATGTTCGGCGCGGTTGGTTGCTGCGTGCGTCTCGTGGCAGTGGGCGTCACGTCGTAGCAACACAGCAGGGCTTGGACCCTACCCGATCTACCTATATATGTATACGCTCCCACGTGCTGCCGGTGCTTCTCTGTGAACGCACACACAGACGACTTGTTCGCTTTGTTGGCCTGACCAGCAGGCCAGAGAGCTGATCAGGCATCGCCTGGCTTACGGGCCCCTTGCAGAGAACCTGTGCAAGACCACCGTCGTCATATTTGACTAACGTTCTAACCATCCTGCCATCTGCGTCGCGTATCAGCGACAGCCGCTGTTACGCGATTGCACAAGAAGGAACAAGTCACTACGATAGCCGAGCTTGGCCTCTCCTTGTGCCCACCTTGTGCTCGCGTAGAGCCAACAACCCAGCGATGATGCTCTCTCTAACGCGGTTAACCATGGAGAGCAGCTGGTTTATCTTTGGCTTAGACAACGATTACCCTAGAGCATTGGGCCACATTTTGTGCCCAGCCGTTGTCTGCTAGGTGGCCTTTGTTAACAGGTCGTTAAAGGCAGGCGTCCTAAAGTGCGCTGTTAAGATTTGGTTGGTCATCAGTATGCTCTGTGATCTTCTAGTCCTAGTGCTGTATCAACGCGTAGGTCAAGTGGCATATTGCCTTTAATACTTTGCAACTATTTATTTATCAATTCATATCACAATCTTGTGTAAGTGAACGTGTATTTCTGTTAAATTAATTAAATTACTATTTTTGAATTGTAGCCTGTAGCTGGACACGCTCTGCCATCGTTGACAGATAGGCTTTTGATCGAAAACGAGTTAAATTGTGAAGAAGAGTTCAATTTTGCGATGCTTGAAGTGCGCGAACAGTGTTGCTGAGCTGCAAACTGGTGAGAAAGTCAGTCGTTATTGTAAAGTTTAAGAGGTAGCAAAACAACATAAACGCAATGTTCAGAATGATCCTGCTACTCAACTTTTGGTGAGTAGATTAAAGCTCAGATTCCGTAGCTCACCTCTCAGGCCTGTTCGTTTTTATGTTTGCTTTTGTTATAACTGACCCTTGATGAAACTACTTCCACCTCTGGCCTCTAGCCACCTTCTAGAAAGATGACTTAAAACAGCACTTTGTCTCTATGGCATAACGTTGAATACTAAATACTTTATGTCTCCTACCAAAATGGTGCAGTTCGGATTGCGTGTTTGCACTCATTAGAGATGTACATAGCCAATGGGCCAAATAACTTTGTTTGATGACGGTCCCCAAATACGAGATCGTGTTTTTCATGTCTGCGAAGGTCTTAGTTACAGAAGCGATTGGTGCTAAGCTCTCGTCAACGACCTGTTATTCCTTGTTTTATGAATCTGTCGTCCTGTAAACAGCAAATAGGACAAACAATATAAAATATTAAAACACCAATATAGCTGTTCCTACGCAGTTTTGCAAGCCATGCACATACTGAAGTTTATGACGACGATGATGATTATATAAATATACGCACATAAACACGTGCTGCACCTCCGCGGAGTGTCAGCCGCTGTTCGGCGAGTCAGACGTGCAAAGATAGATTCCGCCTTCTGCAGGTAGGTTCTTTTGCATCCTGGTTAAGAGATCAGCTATCAGAGATCAGTGTCTCTGAGCAGCTGGAACATTCAGGCGGTGGTTGTATCACTGCCTCTATTCTGATCGTCGTTGTGGTGGCAGATATGGCGCTCGCGAAGGCGGCGAGATGCCGTTAGAAATGGGACACCTCCTCTGAGAACACAGCTCGAGTAGGCCAAGGAGAAGAAGACAGCGCAAGGAACTTTTCACAAGCAAGCCTGGCTGGCTTGGCCTGTTCTGGTCTGGGAGGTCGTCTCTCGTTGAGTGAGGACCCGTCACTGAGTAGTGAGAGTGTTCATTGCGCTTTTTGCGAATCGCGCGAACGTGAGCGTTTCGAATGAGGAGGAAGACCAAGTAGAAGAAGCAAAGGAAAAGGAAAAAGAAGAGAAAGCAGCCAGCGTAGCGTATGTATATACATATAGACGAGACGATAAACCTCATCCGCAGTAGTTATTTAGCCATTCTCTCAACCAGTGTCCGCTGTCTGCGGAGCTCCCGATGGACGCGTAACCCGTCTACCAACCGCTTCACCGCTTTCGAATAGTGAAGCGCCCCCAAAGTCGCTGGCGAGACCGACTGGCAAAGTCTACTCCGCCAAGTTCCTTCCCCCCGCTCTCTCTCTACCCTTATCTCCCCCTCTCTCTCTCGCTCTCTGATCTCTTTCGAGTATCAAGAAGTCCGAAATATGAGAAGACTAGAAGCATTATTAGATCGAGCGCTCGATGCGCCCGCCGCGAGGCGCGGGGCGCAGCCTCGGCTGGAGTCCATCCAGCGTGGACGGACAAAGCCAGACGACGTACCTGCTTGGAATCGGATTGGATCGACATGATGCTGCTGATGACGATAATGTCATTGTCGGATGCCGATGACTTGGCTGGCGATGGCGATAGTGATGGTCACCACCATCACAACGGTGAAAGCGAAGCACGTTGCGCTTAACAATATATCTGTTCATCGATCTAATCATCTGCCCGCCGACAACCACGAGACTTTACGAGGTGTCACTTTAGTTTGAGAATGTCCCGCCGTTTTGACGCCTGGTATGATTGGATAAGGGCGATCGTCTACCGAATTCCGTATATATATATATATATATATATATATCTATTCAAAACTAAGTTTGTGCGGTTTGGGTATGGGCATAAGGCGATCATATTGTTGTTGTTGTTGTTGTTGTTGTTCAGGTTCTTCTTGTTATGCGATGCTTATTGAGTATCGTTAAACCAACGAAGGCACTGGTAAGCGCAGGATTCATTAGGTATGTTTCAAAAAGTGTTTAAAACATGTAGCGAGAGAGAGGGCTTAAGAGAGAGAGAGAGAGGTTTAAGGGAGTCAGGTGGCTAACGACCGACGATCGATCGTTTAAACACAAGACAAGTGTCTTTTCTTTTCTGTCTTTAATTCTCTTGGTGTATTTCTTTCTCTAACGTTTGTGAACGTGCGTGTATTCACCGTAACGCATATCGTTTACGTCGCCTCACTTCGTTAACCTGCTACGCCTGTTGGATGGATCTACAGTCGTCTGAAAACGCGAACGCCAAGGAAGTGCCAAAAAGAAGACAAACCCTGCAAGTTTACGTATGCTACCGCTGCCGCTATTGATGATGCTTCTGTTATTGGTATTGCTGTTGTTGTTTTAAAACTTTTTGTTGTTGTTGTTGTTGTTGTTGTAGTTATGTTGTTGTTATAGATATTACTGTTCTCACTACTGCCGCTATCTGTTGCCAGCGGTAGTATCGTTAACACTCTTTTTTGGTGGTGTTCACACCACACCGACCGATTATTATTCATAGTCGGCAGACACGGGAAAGCGAGCTCAATATGCGTAGCACATTCAATATGCGTAAAACTGCGTCCGACCCTGATGGCTCCGTTCGTCTGCCTAAAGCTGTTAGTCAACAACAACAACAACAGGAACAACGGCACCAACAACAACAACACCAACAGCAGCAGCAACAACAACGACAACAATAACAACAACAGCAGCAGCAACGACAACAACAACAACAACAACAACAACAACACAGCAGCAGCAACAACAACTGCTGCTACGGAATGCTCGTTCTTTGTTACTGGCTGTGTCTGAAGCGGCGTGCCACCACTATTGCGTGGGAGGCCGAGACGGCCATGTTGGTGGCATCCCGTAGTACGCTCCGTAGAAGCCATAGTAGCAGTACTAGTAGCAATAGTAGTAGTAGTAGTAGCGTACCAGACATACCTGTCGTCGTAGTAGTAGTAGTAGTAGTAGTAGTAGTAGCAGTGATCGTCGTAATAGTGATAGTATGATTATTATTCTGTGTACTGCTTCGTGTGTTGCTTGCTCTACTGTCTTACGCGGCACGAGCATGCGAGCTGTCTTCATTTTCTCGCCTTGGTCGTCGTCGTTGTCGTCGTCGTCGTCGTTCGCATACAAATCTATCAACCATCTTCGTGTTCGTCTGTCTGTTCGTCAGCCTGTCGGTCGGCATGCCCTGCCCTGTCTATCTATCTGTGTGCACCTCTTATTGATGCAGCTTCGGGCAACACAGGCGGCCGTCCTGTCCTCGTCCTGGCGTGAACATGAGTAATCACCGTCATCGGTAGCGGAAATCGACGCTCTTGGCCGGCGGTCGACGGGCAACACATTGTTGTTGTTGTTGTTGTTGTTGCTGCTGGTGTTGTTGTTGCTGCTGCTGGTGTTGTTGTTGCTGTTGTGGTTGCTGCCGTTGTTGTTGTTGTTGTTGCGGTCGTTACGTGCCTGCGCACTCTGTTGTCACATCTTCATGAAAACACGAAGCGACGGTATCATCACCATGACAGTCACCATCCGTATTATCATCGTCACAATCATCAGAAACAATAGCAACAACAGCAACGACAACAACAACAACAACGATAACAACAACAACAACAACAACAATATCAGCGGCAGTAATGACGGCTCTAAAAAACAACAACAACAACAAACATTAAGTAGGAGCTAGTCGGTGGCAAGGGATGACAGGGTTGTAAACACCAAACGCTTGATGTTACCGCCGTTTCTCCTGCCGATCCCCTCTGGCGGGAAAACATTGACTGTAACCCACGATACTCGCCGCGGGACCTTCCGATGAGATCCGTGGTTGACAAAGACGACGACGGCGGCACGGCGGCGTCGCTGTAATGATTACGATGACAGCGACAACGTGACAACGACGTTGCCGAGGATGAGATAAACGTCCTTTCTCGCTCTCGTTGCTCAGTGCCTTTCGCGCGCACACATGCATCAATAACAGCCTGCGTAGTTAGTGTGGGGCTCACAACCCACCGAACCCGGATTCCTCCTAAACTTCCCAGGCATAGTCCTGCCGGCCGTGGGAGAGGCGTCGCTGCCATCCTCTTTGATGATCAGCTCTGTCTCCGCCTTTCCTATTTTTCTGCATATTTGTATGCGGCCAGAGGGCTTTTGCCAAAGTATGCACCGTCCTGTGGGGGGTGGGGGGTGAAGACCTTGAGCGCCTCGCTGTGCACTTTCCCTCCCACTCCCAATGAGACTCAGAGCGCAGAGCAGTGTGTTCTACGCCGTAGGCCTTGCTAGAGTCGTACAGGACACTTCGCGGTTTCCCGACCGGCTCGTTCCAGGACCCTGCTTAGGACGTCAAGGATAATTCTTTTATTTTAGAAACCATTGTGGGCTCACTCAGAATGATTCCAGAAGTGTTCCTTCTCCCCGAGGTGTCGGGAAGGTATATGGGCCTGTAGGCCGAGGTACCTGTTCTATTTCCAGGTTCAGGGGCGAGGACCTTTTGCAGACTATGCAACTTTTTCGACAGGTCCTTCATTGACTCTTGCCCATCATTCCATGATTTGTATTTGGTTCGGCAGTATCGTAGCAGTAGTAGAGATTGTAATGGTCTCAGTAGTCGTAGCATAGCGACGGGAGCAAGGGTAGAATATTATAGACTTAGTGTTTGTCGTTCACTTATGATATTTTTTCTAACGTTTCCACGACTCACCGTCTCAGTAATAATAAGACAAATCTACGAACAACAAAGTCGTCTCTATTCAAGGAATATACAATGCACATGTACACACCTGTATAGGTCAGCATACACAATACCTTAAAGCGACGATAATCAAAGTAGGAAAAATATAATAAAATATTAAAGACCAATTAAAACATCAATCAGGGCGCGTGTCTGATATCTCTCGTTCAAGGGGTAACTTTCACCCCAGAATCTGCCTGAGACGGTACGCAGTGAACCCTATTGAAATCGTTTATCTAGGATTCGAGTTGTTTAAGACGAATGGTAATTAATACCATTTTACAACTAGCAGTCAAACTATTAACTCTTGTAGTTAACCAGTGATAGCTTAAGCTAGCTACGTGCGAGTCGAACCCGGTCAAGCGGCGGTTAGCCGCCCACTTCAGCCGCCCGAGCTGCTACATAACGGCAGAACCAGCAGTCGCCAAGCAGAGGTGTCACGGGTGATACGAATTGCATCCTGCTCAGTATGTCCCTGTCTTGCTCTGACTTCTTCCTCTGCTCGCCCGGAATATGCTTTTGTTATCGCATTTTAAGCATCTTCGTTGCGCTCTATCTACTCAGCAGAGACGGGCTAGTGCGCTAGACATAGTTGTTATCCAGCGGGGTGTCGCCGGTTTGATGCCTGTTGTTGATCGAATTTTCTTTGAGCGCATAGCTCATTGAGAATAGATGACAGACCATACTCTGTTGAGAGTCAGCGGCTATGCTGCCAAAAGGACTGTTGGGGCAACCCTCGATAGCTCAACGTGTCCGACCCTTGATGCAACAAAGATATGGCTCACGGGAAGTTCCAAGCTTGTAGGGGATGGATAATTGCCTAGGCTTGAAAAAGACAACCTCTTTATAAATCCTTTTCTTGGCACTTCGCCGTCGACCGCGCTGACAATGGTGGAAAAAAACACATCGTAACAAAGTATAGCTGATGAATTCGCTATCTTACCATGCCTCAATGGCCGGTCGAGAAGCGAAAAAGCACTATATACGTATACTTGTACTACCTGCTTTAATGAGAGTATAAGTGCCTCTCACGTTGTCTACTCTGAAGCACAAGAGTCTGTCACCAGGTAGTGAAAATCGTACCACACACTCACAAAGCCATGTTAAATTAAACAGAACTTGATAACCCCAATAATAAGTGTTCATGTTCCCGTCCCCTGATTCCTCAGGGGACTGCTTGTGTACCGCTTGAAATGACCGAGGGCGGGAAGAGATGATCGAGTTCACCCCTGACGGGAAGATTTTTCCCAGGGGGCCACGGAGAGAACAAGGTTTGCAGCTACGTTAGCAGGAAGGCTGTTCAACAAAATCTGCGATGCCACCTACCACTGAATGAGGAATGACATCGTCGTCATGTTCACACCATGTAGTTTGTAGTTTAGTGCAGGTGTTGATGTTTCCGTCAAAGGTGATAGTGGTGCGTTCTACATTGCTGAGGTCGGGCACCGCAGTATTGTGGGTTCTAGGATTCAATCTTCATTGCCGCAGTGAACGAGTGAGGCCGGGGTTTTTGCCGATACTGAATAGGTGTCGATTGAAAGTCACCGTACCCTGTCAGGGCCTGAGAAGTGTGAAACTGGGTTCCCATCTGGCCAGGCTAGGTAGTTTCGCGCATCGGGAATAAGCGCGCAGAGGCTGACGTCTGTAGCTCCGTTCTCCAGGTTGTCCCATTCCTTCTGCTATAGTACGAACTTGTATGCTGAAGCTCCTCGTCATCCTTGCGCGCCGGGTCCTTTCACAGGAGGCGGCGTTACTCCGTCATCAGATTGAAGGAAATCGTTACAGTTAAGCACAGCGCCACCCCAGTTCGGACGGTCCGGTGCGCCATAATCACCCCAGGGGCGCCGATCCTCTGAGCTCTGCGTGGGCGTTCCGCTGGCGGCTAAAGTGAGAGCGCCCACGAGTCTTGCGAGCGCCTCAGGAAGCAATCGACTTGCCCACGGACATGAAGCATGATAATGCGGCGCCTTGAGTTTGTGGCTAAGTCTAAGTGCAAACGTAGAGCGGGCCGGCAGCGTCTTCGGTATAGAAAAAGGTGAAATATGTTGTCTCCAAAAGGCGCCTATGAACACATACTTCCTGTGTGGGCGTGTTAGTGCTTTCCGATATTGCTATGTCTATAACTGTAACACCCTAGATAGTGGTCCAAGTGCATTTGGCGATCGATATTGAGATGACCCCACCCTCTTGCACTTCGATCCGCATATTTATCGCCGCATTACAGTTAAGGGGTCATTTTTGCAATTTTGCATAAGTACAGCGGTGTGGGGCTGTTACCCTCCTTGGCGGGTCACCTGCCAACTATTTAATAATGATAGGGAAAATAATACGAGACATGATCATGCTACGATGAGTTTAATGATGGATGCGCTTACCATAAGCTTTCGTGCTTTTTGGCCAGCCGACACGATTGATCTACAACAGGTAGTAATTGTGTAGCAAAAATTAGATACCAATATTAGGCCAAGAGCATTATCGTGTATTTGTGACTTCTCCGAGTGATTTGTCGCCAGGTGTGAAGCATGAACTCCTCTATGCATACCATTCTGTTGGTTTCGCGTCGCCATGTTAGTAGCGCCGGTGGGATAGAGACGCATTATTATTATTATTCATCGCTTCCGTTTTCCGTGCAGAACTTACAGACAGGCCAGTCAGGATTTACCGCTAGAGGGCTGGGAAATAGAAAAAAGATTACAGCCAAAAATGAGCAGGCAAATACCGTGAGATAGAATGATGTGCATATAGAACAATCAAGGAAAACGTCAGAATGCAGCAGTCGCAGCAACAAGAACAACATCAGCAACAGCAACGACGACAAATAGCAACAAACGTGGTATTAATAGTGACATCGAAGACAACAATACTAATAATAATAGTAGCATAATAGCTGATAACGTTCCATGAATTCCTTCGCTGACATCGAACTTCGAAGCCTGTCGAGTAGACGGTGTATAAATGAGAGGATCAATGAATGGACCTCATTGGTGGACCTCCGCTATTCGAAGTATCCGCTTCGTAGTAGAGAAATACTTACCATTGACTGTGATGATGATGATGATGAGGCTGCGGCCGCCGAAGATTGGCGTACCACACACGTCGGCGTTCCTTCCGCCCTTGGTTTCCGTCACTGGCGGCATTACGAGCCGAAGAGATGAAGAGAAAAATCGCTACTCACATTCCAGGCCGCAGGCCACTACACATTCACAGACCTACAAATAGCACAGTATAGCACGCAGTACACCTCATCAATACCGGCACAAGCACGATAAAAGCGCGGCGCCGGACACACTATGATAAGGCTTACGAACGCACACACACACATATATATATATATATATATATATATAAATATATATATATATATATATATATATATATATATATACATACCTACATGCATATACCAATGGCCATACGCACATACATACGTCAATTGATCTATATGCTGACTTATCCATAAACACGCCCTCATCAAACCGTATCGAGATACGGTAGTTAATCATCATGCGAATGCATTGGCCGTCGTCGAGGGGCGGGTGGGATTTTTCGTAGCGTCGGCCTAACACCGATTCTTTTACTCGGGCGAGACAGAAGTCGACAAGGAGGCAACGCAAGGTGGAAGACGACGACGACGATGCCGCGGTCCACGAGGATAACGAAAACGATGGATATGAATGGTGGGGTTGTGTGTTCGTATACGCTGTAGCAGAGAGAAAATACGCAGGAAGGAAAAGAAAGAAGACTCTAGTCCAGTGAGGACGCGTCACACACTCACACATACACATGCTTATAGTCTGAGTGAGACTGTCATTCAGTCACTACTATATTACGACCTTGAGCGTAGTGCTACTTTGCCTACGACGACGACGACGACAACTTCTGCATACTTCGCCCACTACGCATTTTTCTGCTACGATGCCAAGTTCTGCTGTGATTTCTGCCACTACTACTACTACTACTACTACTACTATTACTACTACTGCTACAGCTACAGTTACTATGACTTTTGTTCCTACAACTACCGCTGCTGCTCTTACTACGACGACGGCTAAAGCGATGCGACCTCGCTATTCCATTCAGTGTCGCCATTGTTGTTGTTGCTGTTGTTGTTGTTGTTGTTGTTGTTGTTGTTGTTGTTGTCTTTTTTATTGTTGTTGCTGATGTTGTTGCTGTTGTTGTTGTCGTCATCACCTTGTTCTTCATCGATATCGTAGACATTATTGTTGTTGTTGTTGTCACCGTCGACGATATCGTGAACCTTTTTGTCGACATTGTTTTTGTCATTGTCGACATTGTTGTTGTTGTTGTTGTTGACGATGGATCATGGACATTTCGTTCGGCGTCGTCATTCTGTGAACGTCGTGCGAACGCACGTATGCTATGAAGACAAGCCACCACCGACGCAGCCCGTCGCCGGCAATGCTGGACGAACGATAAATTGTTGTCGTCATCGAGGAATATCCGTTCATTCATTCATTCATCCATCCACCCATTCATCTATTTATGGTTCATTTACGCGTTCCGGTGTGGGTTACGTCAATCAATGATCGTGAAATCAGAATGGAGTCGTCGGCGATGTGAGTGTGCTTCGAAGAGTGAAGACAGACTGAAGAGAACAGAGAGAGAGAGAGAGAGAGAGAGAAGAAAGAAGACAAAACGACAGAGAGGGAGAGTGGGGGTTGGAGAAAGACATACAGTCACTGTGAATGAAGAAAACCTGTTTCGTAGGTTACAGCGGAAGGGGGAGCTTAATAGTATTAGTATTCTAGTTGTGATTGGCTACATTACTGTTGCTTTCCCACTGCGAGAGCTACGATAAATGTGATAAATGGGATGTGAAGAGGCTCACACCTCTCGACGATACGTTTAGCGCGCGCGAGCCTGTTCTTGCTCGCTCGCATTCCAACGTTTGATGTATATGTTAGCATATATTTATATCTACACTTCGGGACAAGGAGTGCCATCAGCCATCACATTGCACTTTAGCCCTTTTTGGTACTTACAGTAATTGGGTTATAATGAAAAAGATCTATCTTAATTGCAGGACAGTCTTAAAACACGACTCGAAAGTTGCGCTGCAAAACATTTGTTATTAAATAATGTATATTTCAGTAAAATATGTCGAAATATAGCTATATGACAACGTATTCGATTTGCGTTTTATGACAAGTCTATGACTGTGTTAAATTGATTTTGAAGGTAAAATTAATCTATGAAATTTTGTGTGTATTACAGCGTAGGGACGTCATGCGATTTGGCATTAAGCTAATCTGCCTAACTGGCAATAAATTGCTGTCGATAGCATTCAAAAGATCGGGAGTGTTGCTGGAGCAGGAGTTCTGGCCCTGACTCGTCATATAAGCATCTCCCACATATGCTCCATGGGATTCAGGTCGAGGGAACAGGCTGGCCACTTCATCAAGCTACATCTAGCTCAATGAAGTGGCCTTTTGTAGATAAGGTAATCCGAACAATTGTGCAACAGCGTGCGGCCTGGCATTGTCGCGCATGAAGATGAAGCTATTACCAGCAACCCTTGTGGGCTTAAAATATATTCTTGCGTTCTCGTGTGTGGGGTTCGGTTTTTACGCCTGAGGAAGCTGTGTCCTAAGCCACGACGGAATGGTCGGCGTAACTGACCGCTCCGCAAAGCAGGGTTGCGCAAAACTCCTTCCCCTTCCGTGCTGGAATAATATATATATACGTACATACATATCCTTTTTTTACATATATATGTATATATTTGATGATTAGCCTTCACCTTCAGTAATGACACGCGCTGTCGGTCCAGCCGGTGAGATCCATTTAGAGCAGCTTGAACGACTTTTGAGTGCGTGCCGCCGAAGTACTCTCGCCGCTTAGTAACTCACGCCACATCTAGTAACTCTCGTCTGACAAAATGCAGATCAGTTGGATTTGAACGTTCTTTATAAAGTGTAACAAATAATAGTGATATATATATATATATCCGTACAGTGCGTGTTGTTTTTATTATCATTATCCACCGCCGCACCCTATGCGGAATGTGGAGCACGATAGCCGGCGAGTCTAGCGGCGAGACCGCGGTTAAAGCAGGTAGACCACGTTATCAGTGACAATTACTCGCCATTCGGTGGTGTGGCCCTGGCTTTTACATATCTACACAGAGTCTTGACCGACCATAGATCGAGCAGCCACTTCTTTGTTGAAATCAATGAAGATCTGATGTTCATTAGCATGACGTGTCTGTGTGTGTGATTTTCTATTGTAGGGATAACAATAGCACTACTAAACATATTCGTTGTCTTTGTCGTCGTTATTCTCATGACAGGACAAGTAGACAGATCTATCTATCCATGTATCTCTCCTATTTGCTAGCAAACACATATATAGTCATGAGCGAGTCGATGAGTCAATTATTCAGTCGGTCATGGGACACAGGGAGGGAGTGGACGGTTGGGTGGGGGGTGGGGTGCGGAATGAGTGGTCATATAACACTGTGCGATGAAAGGGGAGCTGGATGAGAGATGATGGCGTCATGGCGCCTACTGGATGTTCCAACGGGACACGCAAGATCACCAAAGTCAAAGTCGTGAGCTAGTACGTAGAATTCTCTCTCTCTTTCTCTCCAGCTAGCCGGCACGCATTTTTTAGTCGATTACGTTAAAACAACGCCTAATATGTTTCGTCTTTATCTTTATATATTTTTTACATATATCTGGAGATTTAATATATATATATATATATATATATTTTTTTTTTTTTGCGCTCGATGTCGAGATACAGTGTGTCTATTATGGTGTATCGTTGTTGTTGTTGCTGCGGCTGCGGTTGTCGTCCCTTGGTGGATAACGCACAGCAATATATATATATATATATATATATATATATATATATATATATATACGTATATACGGCGTGGGAATAGCACGGTCGCCGTGTTAGCTGCGCGCTTGACTTAGGGAAGCGTGGAGGCGAGAGGAGAGGGGCATACGCACATACGTACTAATAATAGCCAAAGGCGGCAGCTACAACTTGTCGCGATGGGACGACGGGTAACGGAGCAACGGGATAACTGCAATGATAACAACAGCAACAACGACAACAACGGCGGCGGCGACATCAACAACAGCAATAAGTAAAGAGAGAAAGAAACCAGAAGAAGAGTAGGAGCTCTAGGCTATAGAAACAACGAAAAAATAACACAGAGGGAAAGACACGACCGTCTCTGTAGAATTATGACGAACTGCAAAGATAGAGAGAGAAAAACGGGGGGGGGGATATAGGGAGAGAAAAATACAGAGAGAGAGGGAGAGAGAGACGACACTATAGCTGTAGGCAAAAAGAGGCTGACTCAGTTATACTCAGGTAGAAGAAGACAGGTTGGCAGGTTCCTCGTGTTGGGGGTACGGGGTTGAGGGTACGGGGGATGATCGTGGCACGGGGGAGAACGGTACGGAGGCTCTTGTCGTCGTCGTTGTCGTCGTCGTTGTTGGTAGCCGCTATTCCCACGCCGGTGTTCCGGTGAATCGGCGCGCCAGCAAAATCGTTCATTCATCTGATCCATTCATTGACGATGATTGTGAGGATCACGCTGAGGATGGTGATGTTTATGGTGGTGGTGGTAATGATGATGATGACAACCATGGTGAAGATGACTGTAGTAGTGCGTATTATTCTTGTTGTTGCCATCGCTGTCGTTGTCGTTGTTGTTATATGTTCGACGTTTTTGTTGCTGACGTTCGGGCCAGTGAACTATAGTATGGCTACGCCTGCCTCTCCACTTCGGAACGTTGTTACCCTTGGGTTGTGCTTAACCGCTCCCGCGGCTTAGGCGGAAACATCTTCTCCTGACCTTTTTTCAGTGACAGAAACTAGCTAACTCTGTATTCTCCACAATGCATTTAGCTGTTTTGCGTTGTTGTCGTCGTCGTCTTAGCTTATGATATAGTATATAATGAACGAATGATAAAATAATTGTGAAATATTATGTAGGCGTGTGTGAGAACAATTTTAAGCCTTTTTTGTTTAGCTTAACATTTGCCCTTATAAAAAAATAAAAAATAAAAAATAAAACGGTCAACGGCAGGCGTACTCATCTCTCTTACTCAAGTCGATCGGCACGAGGCTTAAGAATTTTCGATTGTCTCTACTCTGTGCTAATATCGCATCTGTTTGGGAAGTACGAAACTAACGTCGAACAGGCCAGACTAGAGGTCGGGGGTTGGACAGTTTGCCCCTTATCACCCCCCCCCCAATTGGCCTCAGAGGCGGCATCGGCGTCAATCGACACAGTGTCGTCCCCCTTCTGTAACCCGTCTATCGTCGTAGCTCGTAGGCTGCACATGCCAAGTGTGGACTGAACTGCGCACGTTCAGCGTGTTATCGGGGGTCGAGTCGATCGGGTATTGAACTGGCTATTGAACGACGTAGTGACGGTGTCAGGCAAACAAGTCATTGTCTCGGCTAGCCCAATACTCTACGGTGGGGCCTAGGCGGTTCTGACAAAAGAGATCTGGAGATC
>QVRM01004209.1:0-47500 GCA_003439945.1 Dermanyssus gallinae | reverse complement strand
CGGTGAAGAAACATAGGTGCGCGAGTTCGAGCCCAACTGTTGCACATCTGTATTTATGGGAGTCCGTCGATGAAGCAATGGGAAAAGCAGTCCCGTGGCCAACGTTAAATCTTGGCTAGAAGTCAGCCCGAACAGTACTTTTTTGTGACTATAACGCGATAACGATGGATGTCACAGACATCTTAGCCTATTACGAGTAGGATCTGTAAAATATGGCTGTCAGAGCATTGAAATAACAAAACATATGAACTGCGACCCATGCACAAGGTGTATGGCTAGGTGTTATATTAGTATCTGCTGCGTTTACGTGGTCTGTCTATCCATCATTGCAAGTGGTTGGCGATTACCGCCGGGAAAGTTACGAGGTTGAGAACGACGCGCGCGCATAGAACACCACACCAAAAGAGACCACCACGCTAGGCCGGCGTGTTCTATTTACTGCCTACTCTAACGGCCTCGTGAGTTAACAGCGTTTAACAACGACCGACGTCGTCCATCGACGATCCAACGAATCAGACAGAGTTACGAACGGGTTTACAGACCTCCTCAACAGTCTTAGGTCGGGTCGCCGGCGCCGTACGACGAACGAGAATTTTCATCGACAACCTGTTGTCGGAAAAGATCGGAATAGATTGTCCATCGATGTCGATGGGCTCTAGCAGCAATCGACATTCGATTGACTTGTCGGGTTCAAGCGTGCGATACGGTGCGGGCATCACTGCGTTCGTTATTGACGTTTCCGTCGCTCCCGTTGCTGTTGTTGCTGCAGCGGCGGCTGCTTAGCGTGTTTCGGTTTCCTCCCTGTCATTTCCTTCTGGTATCTCGACATCCTCTCTGCCCGTCTTTCTCTCTATGTCTCTGGCATTATTTTGCGTCGAGCTCGCCCTAGTTCACTATTGCCGTGTCCTCTATGTACGTGGGCCTCTTAGACCTCTATTTCTCTCTGCCTATCTTTGGCTCGCAGCACGATCGCTGCTTATCCCCCGCCCCATCTCATTCCTTATCTGTGTCGCCCTCGTTCTGTTTTGTTTTCTGTTTCATCCTCTTGCGGTGGTGTTCCCATTTGCGTTTCGTTTCATTTCAGTTAGGGGTTGATTCCCTTGATGTCTGCGGGGCGCTAGTCTCTGTACTCATTACATTCTTATTTCCTTTGCTTTGGCTGGCTAGATCTTGCTTTCGGCCAATTCTCGCTCTTAAGCGTAACAACAGCAACAATAGAAACAACAACAACAACAACAACAACAACAACAATCGCCTGTCCCTACGGCTGGGGTCGACACAGTGAGATAAGCGGGCGCAGCAGATGCAGAGGCAATGTTGGTGACGGCCAGCCGGATTGTTGATAACGGCGAACTGCTCATGGCTGTTGTCGTCATCGTTATAGCTGTCATTATTGTTGTTGCTGTTGTTGTAGTTGTTGCGGTGATCATTGGTGGTGGTGGTCATTGATGTTGTGTGCTCTTTGTGACCACTTGATCTGCCCTTCTCTCTGCCATTCCGCCTATCGACCTCCGATCCTTTGCCGGACCGTCGTCGTTGTTGTCAGGCGGTCGGACCTTGTTGTAGTCGTCTTAGTTCTCTTATATATATATATATATATATATATATATATATATATATATATATATGGATGGATTTATTATTCGCTTGACATGTATGCCTAAATACACATGTCACCCTTTTCTATGAGGGGCGCTTAGAACGGTGCCATAAGCGCGGACAGTTGAGATATCTAGGACTTCCCCAACAGTCCTCATCGTAGCAGCAGCATAGTCGCTGACTCTCAGCGGTATGGCTTATTATCTACTCGTATTGTCAATGAGCATCGATAAAAAGAAAATTTCATCAACAACAGGGATCGAACCGTCGACACTCCGGTAGATGACTAGCGCTCTCTAGACCATATATATATATATATATATATATAGTGAGCTAGAGAGAAATGCAACAGCCACTTGTTGGCGTGATACGACCGGTGACCAATCAACTCTTTCCGCTCATCACTCTCCACCGAGATGCCGATTTCTGGACCAACGTCGGACGGACACCGACGCAAACGGGCCGTAAGACATGCAGCGAGCGGCAACGGCCCATGGGCGATACCATCGTGGTGTCACTGTCGTCGTCGTCTGCGTCGTCGCCATCACTACCGCCGTTGTCCCAATAGTCAGTTTGCTGATTTATAGCTACCACTCTAGCATGCGTGTGCTCTTATTTGGCTGGCAGGCGCATGGCATGCCTATCGTATATCGTTAGGTTCCACGTCTAGCGGTGATAGCGGCGCAAGGAGGCGCAGACGCCGGCAAGAACGGCAGTAGAAGAGACGTCGGTAGAGAAAACGTCGGGTCAGTCGGCAGCGGTGGAAAGGCGTCAGCAGGGGCGTATGTGAGGGAGGCGTCAGCAGGACCGTAAGTGGGGGAGACGTCACCAGGAGCGTAGGTGGAAAGCCGTCAGCAGGGGCGTATGTGAGGGAGGCGTCAGCAGGGGCGTAAGTGAGGCAGACGTCACCAGGGGAGTAAGTGGGGAAGGCGTCAGCAGAGACGTCGGAAGGGGTCGCGGTGGGGGGAGGCGTCATTAGGGGCGGTGGGGAGAAGCGTCGTTAGGGGCGGCGGTGGTGGGGAGGCGTCGTTAGGGGCGGCGGTGGCCACCGTCCGAGTACGATCGCTGGTCACGTTGGCGATGCCATGGTCTGTCGACGTCACTTTTGATGAGGGCAATGCCGTTTGTCATTTCTCATATCGGTCACGGTTCGTTATCGGTCGTTCAATGGTTCGCTTGTCCGTTGAGTCGTTGACCGCAGGCCTGACCGCTGACTCTGCCAACCCGTCGCGGCTCCGTTATCTGGCTATATTCGTTACTTCAGTCTTCTTTAAGCGACCCACTCACACAATCTTACATGTTCGGTGGACTGCTAGGAACCGTTCAAAATGATCCACCCGGTTCCTAATGGTGCATTGAGCGTGCTAGCTTGTGCGGGGGTCGCTTGGAAAACTATGTTTTCTGCATCTCTGTACTTGCCTTTGCCCTGGCACAAGTTATAAAACCTTTTTCTAACCGCCTCTTTTTGCTACTCGGTTTGTGGAGTACAATGCGGTATTTCTAATACCAGGTGAGTTTGAGGGTATCGTAGCTTCGAATGCGTCACCTTGTACCTGGGAAGTCGTAGTTTCGAATCCGCCACCTAACTATATACGTTTTACGGTTCTCACTGTAAATAAAGCATACTATTATTTGAGTGTGCTAGAATTGTAGTACAAGATAAATATCTCTTGAGTCTTATTACTATTATTGTGAATGATCAAATACGCTTGATAAGCCGTCTGTACGTCTCTACATATTCCTGTATGAACGCTCGTAAATGTTGCAGTAAGCAACCAAGTCTTTGTGAGCCAACCTTGTATTGGTAAACCGCTTCATCGTCCCTGCGCAAAGCATCCTCGAACGTAGAGCGGGCGGCACATCCCCATTCCTGTGTGATGGGTCGCGATCATTTATCGATCTGCGCCCCCCTCAGAAACAACAACAATGAGTCAATTTGCGGGCCACTCGCCTGTCCGCCCCACCGAGGTACGTCGAGTTCCGATCTGTTAGCCGATCGTAGAGGAATGAGACTGTAAACAGCAACAACACAAGCAAAAACAACAACAACACAAGCAACAACAACAACGACAATCCAAGAGCACTAGCAGTGTTTTATAGTTAGTCGATATGGCTGAAAAGTAGTAGTAGTAGTAGTAGCTCTCCTATATTGAGAACATAGGAATAGACGCGACGAATTGACGCGAAATAGAACGAGCAGGAGAAGGGACCGAGGGGAAACAAGAGCGGCCGGATGTGCCCGTCGCTGAATCTGTTTCCATCGGCCTGTACGAGGTACGCTCGGCAGCAGCGGCAGCAGCAGCCTCATGCTGACCCCTCACGAAGTGGGGCTGTGGCCTTTAGACGAGCGGGCCCTCGTGGGGTGAGGTGGCGGTGGCGGGGGCGGCGATGGAGGTAGAGGTGGAGGTGGTGGCGACGGCGGCGCATAAGGCCCACGCTTTTTCTTGTATTGCTATGCCGGCGGCACATGATCGCTCGATGTGGCAACGCGGAAGACGTCTTCCGCTCGCTACTGGTGTGGTGAATAGCAACATCAGCAGCAGCAGCGAGTGCTGGAGGTGACCGGAGGCGCTATCACGGACGTTAGCATTCGATTACATCTTCGCTGCAGCAGCAGTAACATATAGTTCAGATCTTGAGCTCGACGCCCGTCTTACCGCCCGTCCGCGTGCGTGAGCTCCGCACGGAGTTCATCGCTTGCTGCACGCCGCACGCAGTGTTCGAACAGGCCACATGGTACAGGTAGAGATCCTGGCGTTGAAGTAATCAGCGTCCCGGGCGCGTTGTCAGCAGCAGCAGCAGCAGCGACAACAACGGATTGACTTCATCACAGCTGTGTCATCGCTTTTGTCGCTCGTACGGCTCCTGCTACCGCTGCGACTGCTTCCTGCGTACGAAACGATTCACCCGCCGCGTCTTGTCCGGATCGATATGTCGTGCGCGAACAGCAATAGCAAAATGATGATGATATTGATCATCATCGTCATCAACAGCAACAACAACAACACCACCACCAACAACAACAACAGCAACAACAATGTCCTCCCTCGCAGTGATGGCAGAGACACAGGAAATTAGAGATGCCATACGATATCATCGCTTTGAAGTTACAACGCGACCAATGTTAGTAGGAATAGCTGGCCAAAGAGGCGGGAAACACTACAACTGCTTCAACAACTCTAACAACCACAACAGCAATCACAACCATTACAGAAACAACCACCACAACAGCGCCAACAACAGTTGCAATAGTCAGCTGACAGCAATAATAGTAGGAAAGTCTGTAGCAATTATTCACTGTATCGTATTACTTACAAGTCACTGTTTGAGCGTCTGTGAAAGACTTGACATTGTCATACGGGCGGGTGCCATGATCATGACATCATCCCAGTGCAGTTCCTGCAGCCTGTTTGGCACCATAGTGGTGGTAAGGTGATTCGCACACAGCTCACCTGGGTGTCCGCTGCTGTTCTTTGCTGCTACAACAACGAACAACGGCCGTTCAGTCGCTCGCGTCCTGTAGGATCTTCTAGGGTCCTGCAAGGGCGTCTTGTGATGGCGCTGATGGCGCCATCTCGAGTCCTGATTGAGTCGCTCTGACTGACTCGTGCTGGCTGCAGTGCCAAAAACGATACCCCAGTTCAAGGCACTGATTTACTACTATTTCGGTGACTATTTCGACGACTGCAGCTAAAACCACTGTTGTTGTCGTTGCTGTTGTTACTTCTGTTTGTACTATTACTACGACCACCCTGCTATTCTAGGGTTTGGAATGAGGTTTCATCTCGTCGTCATCGTGATGGTGGTGGTGGCGGTGGCTGTAGTGGGGTTCGGGCAGGTACCAAGAATGAACGTGCCTCACCAACGACACTTCAGAGTAATAAATCGCCTTGATGAGCATGATGACTTTATGACCGTTGTTGTTGTTGTAAGAGCCATTGCTGTTGTCTTGAGTCGTTGTCGTTTAGCCTGGTCGTTGGGACGCGCGGCCATTGTCAGCTGCAACCTTGTGCCGTTGCGGCAGGCGCCTAGCAGCTGCCCGAGATCTCGTCTGAATGTCTATATGGGTGAGCGGCTTGGTGGCGATCGTCGGTTCAATCTTTCCCATGAAGTGCCACCACCACCATCAACGCCACCACTACCACGACTACTATGATTATAACTAGTGGAGCCAAACGCAAAGGCAAACGTTCTCAGCGCAGCAGTGCCCTGTTGTCCTGTTGTTGCCTAATGTTTTCCTTATTTCTTTTGTTTTTTTTTTCACAGCTAATGTGAGAATAACTGATATAATTTTATTGGACTTTTGGTATCTAAATACCAAACACCATGCTACAGCAGTTTAAGCAGCAGATCGTTTGTCTGTTTCACAAACAGCGACTTTCTCTCTCTACAAATATTGTAGAGAGAGAGTCGCTCTTTCTCTATCGGTCTTTTGTTGTTGTTTCGTTTATCGTGACGAGTCATCGGCCTTCGTCGCCTTCCGTTGTCTCTCTTCCGTCTGTACGGAGCAAAACGTGAAAGAGTTCGATCCTCGATGGGGCACAGCGCACTCGGCGCTGGGCAGGACAGGACAGGTCAGGTCAGCACAAGCCAGGACGACGGAAAGATGCAGAGGGTCACGCACCCATGAATAAACCTAGGCATACGCACCCCCGCCGGCTTCTAGCACAGGAAATCTCCCCCGGAAGCTGGCGTGCGCCCAGTACCGGGGCCCGAGATGATAGTCCACTGAGGAACTAACTGACAGTCGGACTAGTTTGTTCGCATTGTAGTTATTGTTGATGTCGATGTTGATGTTGGTGGTGTTAGTAACGATTACAGTAATGATGGTGGTGATGATGATAACAATGACCGTGATGTTGATGGTGATGATGATGACAGTGTTGTCGTTGTCGTTCTTGGCGAGGGTGGTATGGAGGAAGAAAGAAAGAAAGAAGTAGGCTCAGTTGGCCGATCCGATCCGAAGCGGTCCGCGATCCTGTGCGACGACCCAGTAAAACTGTAGGTCGCCGCTTACGCCGACGACATGGCGGAACTGTGATGTGTGTGCGGCGTGCGCTGGCCCGCTTTAGGTAGGATGTGCGTGCGTTGCATGCAGGCTCGATGTTGCCCGTCCAGAGTGAGTAGGCTACGAGTGAATGAGTGGAAGTCGTCGTCGTCGTAGTAGTAGTAGTAGTAGTAGTGGTTGTATGGTTCTCTGCGACTACCCCTGCCCTTGGCAGAACTGGGGGCCGGGGGGGGGGGGGGGGGGGCAGTCGCAGAGGCCAGCCAAGAGGGGGCACTGGCTGCCGCCGCTGCTGTACCCGCACGGTCCTCACGGACGAACGAGAACACGCGCTGGAGACAGAAAGCTCTTTGCGTGCGAACCTCCAGTCAGCGGGCGGAGGGATGGACGAACAGAGAGAGACATATAGAATATCTGTACGATCGATGCGGCGGTTTGGCGGGGTGCCGCTGTGCACACTGTCGTATCATGTTGGAGTCACACACGGGAAGTCTACGAGGACGAGGGGCACGGGGGTGATGCCCAACAGTGCTGCAGCGGCAGCAGCAGCAGCAGCGATGACCCCCAGATCCTGGATCATTCGAACGAGTCATACAACCACCAATTCACACAGTGATGACATGCAGACAAACAATACGGAGTGTCTTTCTGTAGAGCATGTTAATAAAGAATCTTTTCAACGTAAGCCATTTTACTGCGTTACATATATATATATATATATATATATATATATATATTAAATGACTCCAAGTCTCTTCTACGTTAAGTATGCCTTTAGGCTCACTATTCAGTCGTCTAATTTTGCTGTTCCTAATCCTCATTATTTGTAGTTTTATTTCTTTATTTGGTGAGAATACTTCAATGCGTGTAATCATCTGCTTGTAATATGCTTGGCTCTACAGCTGTTGCTAGTACCTATACGATTATTCCAAAATATGATTAATATGAACTATTACACGCACGTTATGGTATGCAATAAGCGTAGGATATATTCTGGTGTATGCACTAAATAATCGTGTGTCACTCAGCCACTGTATGCACACTAAAGGCAAGGCAAGTACTTCCTGGCAAGTACAGTAAAAAAGCGTCTGCCAATTGAAGTAGCAGCCAGTAAATTGAATATACGCGATTTGCTTAATTGCTGGGGCTAGCGTTGTTGTTTTTGTTGTTGTTATTATTGTTTTCAATAGTATTATTGCTGTTGTTGCTGTTATTATTGTTTTCAATAGCATTACTGCTGCTGCTGTTGTTGTTGTTGTTGTTGTTGTTGCTGCTATTACTGTTTCCACCGAAATGCGCGGTCAGTACCAAAGCAGACGGTCATCGATGTAGTTGCCACCGCTGCTCGTCCTTGTTGATCGTCGATCGATCGATTCGAGCGGGCATCATCAATGTTATTGAATGGCAGGCAAATGTTGGATCCACAAATGGAGCGTTCGCAAAGCGATCGCTCCATGCCTATGGTGCGATCGCGCGTTGGCAATCGCTTGCGGCGACCAGACAGGCGGCGGCGCAAGCGGGCTAAAAGAACTGCTCTCGTGTTCGCGCGAAGTCATCAATGATCGTCCTCATCGTCCCCCCGTCCCTCTCCCCCGTCTTCATTGTCCTCCTGCGATCCTGTTCCGTTCTCCTTCTGTACCTCTAGGATCTCCCGTAGTCGTCGTCGTTGTCGTTTGATCCCGCACACAGTAGCAGCCGCAGCAGCAGCGGTAGCAGCGACATGAGTAACAGCGCGGTATATGTGCCGTATGTGGTGGGAAGACACGTGGAAGGGCTCGCTATAGCCGCTATATCTTCAGTAAGCAGCCCATCCCAATTGCATCACAGGACGAGGACGAGGAGAACGGTGCTTGCCGGCCATATATATGCGGCGGCGGCAGCGGTGGCGACGTTGTGTGCACATAGATGGATACATATTGCGATTCGACACGGCGGTGGCGGAGCCAGCGGCGGCAGCAACAGCAGCGGTGAAGGCGAAGACGCCTGCGCCGGTGGCCAGCATTGCCGGCAATTGCTGGCAATGCTGATCGTCCTTTGGGCCCGCACAGCATAGCATATACACATATGTGCGAGTCCATGTACCTCATACATTGGCGGCAGCAATAACAACAGGAACAACAACAGCAGCAGCAGCAGTCGCGGCATCAGCAACAGCAGCAACAACAACAACAAGAACAACAACAACAACAACAACAACAACAACAACAACAACAACAACAACAACAACAACAACAACAACAACAACAGCAGCAACAACAACAACAGCAGCAGCAGCAGTCCCGGCAGCAACAACAACATCGACGATTCACCGTCGGCTGGGCACTGCGAGCTCCGTGCGGTGCACGAGGGAAAGCTGGAGGAGGAGGAGCTCAAGGCGCGAGACGCTACATTGCAACGCCCCATCGATCATGCGAGGCCTGCAGGCGACATGGCGAAAAGCGATTCGCTCACTCGCTCGCTTGCTCGCTGGCCGTGGCTGCCTGGCTGGCGTCGCGCGGTCACACAGACGGACGACAAAATTGCCGCGCTCTAGCTGAAATAGAGACATCACCTCGACAGATAGGCAGGCATGCAGACGGGCACGAAGGCAGAGAAACACACAGATAGCGACGAGGGACGCGACGAAACGAAGATAGACGATGACGACGACGAACGAGAAACAGAAGCTAGTAAGTAATAGGGAAGAGCGGCGGGCACCCAAAAGCCTACACACATGTGCACATAGTTACGCACATGTAGCAACAACGAACGGCATGAAACGGAGAACAGCGACACCGACCAGCGCCAAATCCAGCGCCAAATCCAGGACCTAGACTGGGACCTGGAGACGACCAACAATTAGTACTAACAACAACTTTAGTAACGGCGACGACGATGACGACAACGACAAAGATGATGAAAACACGATGTGGTCTATGTGGGCAGACGCACGTACAACCCTATATAGATTCTCCTCGTATGTTTTCGTCCGTAAGCAGATTCTCTCGGTGGTGGGTCTGGCGTGCCGCAGAGGTGCCGCGTAAAGGGCATAGAGCATAGCTTTGCTCTATTAATTGGCTCATAGATGTGACAATTTGTGTAACATGTCTGAGAGCGCCACTTATTGGAAAGTGTGGAGGAAGTCGTGTGGAAACACTCGCCCGAGTGGCATGGTGCTTTCCAGGGGAAGCCATTGCCAATAATAATGCTGCTGCTGCTGCTACCGCCGCCGCCACCGACAAACTTTGTCGGATTGTCCCATGGCGCTCATGTCTAACCCGACCGAGGGTTCGGTTAACGTTCTGGCCAGACGTAGTGAGGAGCATAACACGTAAAACGCACTGACCGAGAATTTCCTGACACGAAACTGTAGCTTGAGCATAGAGCATATGTATGTTTATTATCCCTTCGGCACGCCTTGTAATCCAATCCCTGTTAACCTGCCATTCGACCACTTAATTAATAATTATGTACATAGCCACGGAACAAAGTTGGTTTTGCCTTATATATATATATTTATATATATATATATTTCATATGAACTTGTATATGTGTAAATCTTGCGGTCAGACCTTGTAGAGTACACAGACAAGTCTTGCGTTCTGCGTTTGATTCGGAACCATAGGGGGAGTTGCAGATTGACCAATAGCCAAAGAACATACATCCCGAAATGGTAGACGGTCCGACCTTGAACTGATAAGATTAGTTCAAAGTCATATTTGTGCAATCTGCGACAACAATACCGTCCTTTGAGTTGATCAGGTCTGAGGGGCGTTTCAGGCAACTTACTCTTCTTGAGCTCTCCGTTTACTTGGTCATCTGTACAGCGGTTGAACTTTTACATTGTTACTGTTAAGCGTATTACTGTCGTAGAAAAGTGGTTGCTGCTGCTGCTGCTGCTGCTAGGGATGCCGCTGTTGATGATGGCGATGTGGTTTAAGTCGTCGTGTAATGTGACGAAATGGGACAAGTAAATATCGATATAGTCAGCTACCGCGCTTTCCATTCAGTCTCAATTGAGTGTTTTTTCTCTTGTTTCGTATATTTTTCATATATCATTCTTCGCATTTGAGTCGGTCGGATACCTGCGCATGTGCGAGCGATTGGAGTAGGGTGGCGCGGGAATTGGCCAGAAGCTAAACCTTCAATTACTAAGCGGGCGAGAAGTTACGTGGAGGAATAGGAATAAACGAAAATGCACGTCAACAAGAACAGCAAGGACAGTGAGCTGCTAGCGGCTGGAGGCATAATAGTTAAAAGAAGAGGCAAGCAAACAAATTCAAAGTTTGAAGACCTTGTTGCAGTGGCACATATAGTAGCCCGACGTGTAAGTCGAAATCATGATCCTCATCATCGTCAACAAAATAGAGCCTAAAAACGCAGTTATTATTAATAAGAAAACACTTATGTATTAAATGTGCATCATGGCAATGACGGTCAGGCTTGAACGATCGAGCACCAAGAACTAAAGAAGATCCCCGACATAGCGGCGTTAGTAAGACACTAGTTGTATAAATGGCTAAAATAGCAATGCTAGCTAGCATTCATCAGTAGCAGCATTGTCGTCGTCGTCGTCGTCGTCGTGATCTTAAAAATGGCAAGAACGAAATAACCTACCCGAATGGTAGGTTATGAGGTTCTTGACTCGCTACTCAACACGTACACGAAGGGACGACGGCAAGAGACCAGGAGAAGCAGGCGGTGTAGAGCGCACACTGTGGTGTTGGCGGGGGTGTTTGTATATGTGTGTGTGTAGTGGTGTGTAGACCGAAATGGGCGACGGATGGTCGGACGAAACAGGGGGTGATCAGACGGAACAGGGGGTGGTCGGAATCGTTTTGGAATGGGGTGATTACATAGATATTCGTATAGGATAGTTAGATGAACGGCTGAACTAAACTGAACTGGGGAGCGAGAAACAGGCGACGACGAGAAAATCAAGAAGAGATCGAGACGGAAGACAACGCCGCGTTGAGTAGCTGTAGTAGCCAACCGCGTCGATCGGGTAACAAGAGCAGGAGCAGCAGCATTTATGCCCTACTGTAGTCGTAGCAGGGTCGTAGTAGCAAATGTAGTAGCAAATGTTGTAGCCATATAGTAGTAGATTTAGTCACAGAACTCGTAGTAGGAACAGCAGCAGCAAAAGGATCGCTCGGAGGCTGGGAGCGATGCGGCTCGCACGGGAAGAACGATTTGTTCAGGCCCGCCCAAACACTTGGAGACAGCCGTCGTCGTCTATATACCTACATGCATTCATATATATATATATATATATATACAAGGCTTGCTCCTTTCCTTGCGCCTTCTCCTCGTCTTTTTGTCTCGCGATGTAACCATGTACATATATACATATATATAGCTCTTCGTCTGGCCAACCGACTTCGGACAGACACCTCAATCTACTTTGCCTGTCTGTCGACCTCTGAATGGCTTTATTTTCCGATCCACCTCGACCCGATGTCTGCTCCTCTCCTCTGTTCCCGCGCGTGCTTTTGGCCTCTCTCTGTCCCAGTCACCAGCCCCTTTAAGCTCTAGGCTGGCGCGCGTTTCTCTCTCTCTCTTACTTTTTCGAGTCTCTCTCTCTATCTATCTATCTCTCTCTCTCTATATATATATATATATATATATTGATATTTACCCTGCTGCCTACCCGCGCGATTTCCTCCTCTCCATTTTGTTTTGCCTTTATAGATCTACGTCTCGTTGCATCGATGTTCTCGATATCGCTCACTCACCTCTAATTTCGTCATAAGGATCTCTCCCTATTTTGAGTCTTCTTTTTTCGCTCTCTTTCTTCTCTGGGTCTCTCGACCGGTCGACGACTCACGGACTTTTTCTCTTTCTCTCGTTTGATGGTTCGTTTGGTCGATTCCATAGCCATCATGTCTATCAGTTTCAGTACCCATCTTTAGTATCTATGCGTCTATGCTTGTACGTATCTATGTATCGATCTCTCTCTTTTGATATATATATATATATATATATATATATTCATGTACACATATATGTATATACACACCACTCTCTTTCCTCATTGACTCGTATGCTCCCGCCCGCTCGCCCGAATAGACCTGAACTACTGAGCAGTTGCAAAAGCGGTGGTAGCCAAAAAGAAGTCGCAGCAGTAAAAGTGCTGCTGCTGCTGCCGTCGGCCAACAATAACATCAACTAGATCGGCTATATGTTGCAGAAATGATGCAGCAAGTCGTAGCAGCAATAGAGATATCAGAACTAGGTAGCCACCCACCGCCGCCAGAGGAACGAAAGTCTCCGATAGAGAGAGAGGCAAAGTAAGGCAAGGCGCGAACAAGAATAACTAGTGGATCGCACTTTGACGCACACCTCGGCTCCAAAACTGCGGCAGTAGCAGCAGCACCAGCTACAACAATGAGAGATGCGACGACAATAGCGGTAGATACGAGAGCAACAACGGCAACAACAACGGCAGCAACAACAACAACAACCTCAGAACCAGACGATGACGAACGAACACCTTGATCCTCACTCCTTGAGGTCCGTAGCCGGTTGATGTCACTGCTCATCGAAGTTAACTCTAGCATCGAGCAATTCTGGCTGACCTACTAGCCGACGGCATAGATTCTTGCATCTTGTGGTCTTGCGCAAACGATCGAACACGATCGTGATGGTTCCAAATAGTTATAGCGGTTATATAAGTTATGTTACTATATAATTTATATATATATATATATATATATATATATCATTTATATATAATGCACCGCAGTGGCACCCGTAGTGTGTTAGCAACCTCTTAGCGAACAGACACCGCTTACACCGCTCACTACCGCCGCGCAATGCGAGTGGCGGCGTGATGAGAAGAAAGATGATGAACGTGTGGTCGATTTTCTATAGTTTCTCTATCTCTGCGGCATTAGCCCTATGTCGACATACGAAAGCGTCTCAGCTTGAGTAACCTAGACGAGAAATGAATATGCTAATGTAACGCACACTGATTTTATACCTTGTGATATATATATATATATATATATATATATATATATATATATATATATGTATACAAGTTACAAACTGATTTGTTTTGCATAAATTGCCATACATACTTTTTTATTGTTAAACTATTCATCAAACTAGAGGTCAGCTCCATAGTCGATGCGTAGCAGAACAGCATTTTTACACATTGTGCATACGTAGTATACTGTCATAATTATTTTCCGTTACAGTATTTGGCTAGCCGTATAGCATCTGGCATCAGACGCGACCGGCGGCCTAATAGTCTCATCACCCGCGTATCATAATACGCGCTTTATTTACAATAAAGGGAAAATGTACATTGCAAGAAAATCGCAACATTCATGCATAGGTTCGGGTTGTTCTCCAAGGATACAGGGACATTACAATTTCCTTTTTCGCTATGCAATTCGGTTCGTAGCGAACCTTAGATCGCGTATGCGAATGTCTACAGTTGAACATTTGACAACATAATTTTTCATTTTGTATGACCTTTTGTAAGCATTTTTGGTCTAGTTCTTTAAAAACATTAACTATGTCCTCTACGTGTCTGTCCTTTCGTGGCACACCGCAACGAAATGCAACTTTATCAACAAATTTCTTTAAAACATTCTGCAATAATTGTCGATCCTTCTCGTTGCTTGAAAACCATGCAGGGGATGCATACGTCAGTACTGGTTTGACATAGATATTAAATAGTTGCATATACAATTCAGCATCTCCTAGAACAAAGAATCTGAGAATCCAATTACACCTTCTCGTCGCTTTCAGTGCCACCTCTCTACTTTGTTCTGAGAATTTTAAATCAGGGGTTATAACAATTCCCAGATCTTTCATAGCGTTCACACTTTCGAGGGGGCAATTATTCATTTTATAAACAAATCTTTGATTTTTTTCGGCCAAAGTGCATTGTTTTGCATGTATGCTTAACAAACGATCGCTTATTTGAATAAATATCGGCCACAAACTGCGCGTTTATCACAGCCGCCAGTCGTTCTAGCCCAGTAAGTAGATCATCTAAAGACAGCAATCGTAGAACAGGTATTATTATTATTATTATTATTATTATTATTATTATTATTATTATTATTATTATTATTATTATTATTATTATTATTATTATTTTAATTGTTGTTGTTTCTGCTGTTATTGCTGTCGCTGTTCCTGCCATGCTGCAACCGCGACCTATTATATCATTACTAGGCTGATGGCTGCCACTGCCACAACTAGTCAAACAACAGACTCTTCCGTAGAGGCGGGCGTGGCGTGGTCGTAGTGGTTCAATGCGATGGAAGCGAATCCGCATCGAATAGTTGTTGTCATCGTCCGCTCGGAGGAGTCATCGGACGACGTCCGCTGTCGTCTCTGTTTTTGCCTGCGTTCACTTGCAACGACATCGATTTGTCGACCGGACGGATGGTGTTTGTTGTCAACCACTGCCCGAGCGAGTTCAAGCTACCGGTCTTCTGTCGTCTATCTATCGCGGGGTCGAAAGTCACTTTCTCCGCTGATCGTCGTTGTGTGGTGCTGGCGGCGGCGGCAGCCTATGGCCCACCTTGTCATGCCCACGCTCGACAGGGCGAGCGACCCGACCCGCCTCGCCTTGCGCGGTCTCGACTCCCGATCTCAACCTCGGGTTCAGCAATGAGATTCTCTCTATGCTCCCCCTTGTCTATTGTTTTCCCTCGTCCTCGGCTGCCTTCTGACATCATGCAACGTCTCTTCATCGTATTCTTCTTCATCTTCTCCTCTTCCTTGTTCCTCCTCGTCTCCAAATCTAATCGACTTTCGAAAACAAAAGACAACTGTTTAGCAGTCGTTGTTGTTGTTGCTGTTGCTGTTGTTCTTATTGTTTCGTTGTTGTTGTTTCGCTGTTGTTGTTGTTCTCGTTGTCGTCGTCGTCGCTATGGCCGTCGCAATCTGTCTGTATCAAGGACCGAGCGATCGACTGCGCCGCTTCCTACTACACTGCTTGCAGCGAGGTGGAATGTTTTGCCTGCTTGCCCAGGTTGGCTCAGCTGGCCGTCATGAAACGCTACGAACGCAGCTTGAAACAAAAGCGAGGTTCCAACGAGAGTGGCCCTTTGCCCCTCGTTACTCTTAGGCGTGCACCCCCAAGCGACCCCATACGTTGTTGGCAACCCCCCCCCCCCCCCACGTGATGGGCAGCGCTCCAGGACACCACCACGACCAACAACAACAGGGCGCCTGCCCGCGCGCCCGCTTCGAACGGACACCAACTATGGCACGAAAATCTCGGACGTCTGTTGATGACAGCCCGTAATTGCCCCCTTGCGTCGGTTCGTCCGAACCCCCCGCCCCCATACATCCTCTTCCAAGCATCTCTCTGCCTGATGTTCTTCTTTGGTTCTTTGCCATGTCGTTGGTTTTCTTACACACAGTCAGCAACATAGAGCAAGGCGTTTACTCACCATTGGCCAGCTTTCGTTGGCCGGCTTTTCGTGTCCTTCCCCCCGTTTGCCCGCGCCCGGGAGTGATCCAATCCAAATCCGTGTTTGGGTGCTGCTCTGCTGTCGCCGCCTCCCCCCCGGGCTAGGCTGCTTTTGGGGGCCCCGGACACAGCAAAATGCGTCGCCTGGCAGTAGGGGAAGTAGGGAGTTCTGTGATTTCGGACGATTTAGACGAATTGACCGTCAACGACGATATCGCATCGACGTCATATTAAATGTCAGTGAAGGGCACGCTACTGAATCTGAAGAGGAAAACGTCTTGTTTTTTGTCACTGAACAGTTAACCAGGGCTTTTCGATGAAGGTGGCCGATACAGCTTGGGCCTAACCAGCTTCTAGATGTTTTCTCTCTTTGATTGCCGTTGTTGGTTCCTTGGTTGTTTATATGTTGTTTTTTTTGGAGCAGTTACGAATAATAATAATAAAATATTAACTATTGTATATGATTCTAGATATTAGCATTAAAAATCATAAACGTATTGTCTGAATGTAGCAAACATGTCGAAGAAATAGCTCTTAGAATACCATATATGATATGTATGCACTTTATTTTAGTGTCTAAGGCCAAAAATACCTTACGCAATGCATGCATATATATATATATATATATATATATATATATATATATAGGTTGTAGGAATAATGCTTTCAAAAGAGAAATAAGTAATACCTGTGCGAAGTATCTACCGCCTTTGGTCATGCCCCAAAAGAACGTCAAAGGATACCTTGTATAAGAAGAACCGTGCACGTTCAACGAATCACGCTAAATATGAATACGGTTGCGGCGAGTTGAAGCAAACGCCTTTCCCACATACACGTGCAGACACACGTGCATATATATATATATATATATATATATATATATATGACCATGCATAATAAACGATCTATGTTTGTTTGGCACCTCATATATATATATATATATATATATATATATGAACATGCATAATAAACGATCTATGTTTGTTTGGCATATATGTATATATATATATATATATATATATATATATATATATATATATATATCTATATACTTACATCTGTCTATATCTGTGAGAGCTGTCTAGCAGGTCTACGACCATTTGAATGACTGCATAGGAGCGGACATAACGCGTGAGGACGCCACATGTGCTAGAATATCATTATTATTATTATTACTGCTCTCTGCCTGCAGCTGGCGGCTGTCTGCGGTCGGCAAAGAGGGTTATGCCGTGGCTGTGGCTATTGCTATTGCTGCTGTTGTTGTTGTTGCTGCTGTTGCTTTTCTGACGCCGACAACACGGCTGTAGCCATCGTGATGGCTGTGGTGGTTTTGGTAGCGGTGACGGCGGTTGTCTTCGTCGTTGTCACCAGCAGCAGCAGCAACAGCAGCAGAGCCGCAACGGCGCCAAAGAGATTCCATGCGCATAGCCTGCGTCAGGCTGGCCGAGAGGCCCTCGACATAGGCCGTGGGGCCTCGTAGGGCCGGCCGGCCTTTTGTCTGTCTGTCTGTCTCTGTTTATCTGTCTGCCTGCCCGTCTCTCTTACCGTGTTCGTATTTTGTCAGTTAGACTGTCACGAACACTCTCTCTCCCTCTCTCTCTCTCGTTCTCAGTTTAACTGTTGGACCATTCTTTGGCTGATCGCCAAGGTAAGATGGTTGACAATGGCAGCAGCAGCAACAGCAATAACAGCAACAGCAGCGGCAGCAGTAACAACAACAACAGCAACAACAGCAGTAACAATAACAACAATAGTAGTAACAATAACAACAACAGCAACAGCAGCAGCAGCAGAAGCAGCAGGGGCAATAACAACCGCGACGGTTATGTAGACGGCCGCCACATAGCCAGAGCCACGCCAAGTAGGTAAGCAGACAGCCGTCTACGACGGACTAGGGAGCGTTGTTACCGTCATCGCCCGGCGGGCAGACTCGATGATGTCTACGGCTGATGCGGCGGCAGCGGCGGCGGCGGCTGCTGTTGTTGCTGCTGCTGCTGCTGTTGCTGATTATGCAGACATAATGGTAGAGTAACAGAATATAGCAATATAAAACAACGACAGCAAGCATATCAGCAATCAACCAACAACAACAACAACAACGACGACGACGACGACGACCGTTGTCGTCATTACGATCCTCATAAACGTAACAATAAGATATTCAATATTAACAACAATAAGATATTCAATATTAACAACATTAAGTATTGTATATATATATATATATATATATATATATATATATATATATATATATATATATATCAGAACAATGCACATGTGATTATCCCGCGAGGCGAATTATCGCCGCATGATCACTGGGCGTGGGGAGCGCGGTGGGAGTGACGACAACAAATATGATTGTTGTTGTTGTAGTTGTTGTTGTTGTTGTTGTTGTTGTTGTTGTTGTGGGGGTTTCAAAAATGAATTTGCTAAAGCTGTTGCTGTTGCTGTTATTGTTGTTGTTGCTGCTGCTCTTCCTGCTGCTGTTGTGGTTGTTGTTGTTTTTATCACTGCTTTTGTTGCTGATCTTGGAGCAGCTACGAATGAACGAGCGGTCGTCATTAATACTGTGATGATAAATAGTATAGTTTTAACAGTTGTTTCAGTATTCTTATAAGTCTTAACACTATGATAATGATGACAATGATGTCACCAGCAGCAACAGCAGCAGCAACAACAACAACAACAACAACAGCAACAACAACAACAGCAGCAGCAGCAGCAACAACAACAACAACTGAAACTTTGAATAGTCAGTCGTCTTTAATAGTTGTCGTAGCCTTCGAATAACTGACGGGCGTTACCGAGCCGACATCGACGACATCTCCCGAACTCATGCTGTCGTCCGTGCTCATACTCATACGGATACTACTTATCGTAATTGTTCTTGCTGCCATTGCTGCTGCTGCTGTTGTTGCTGTTGTTCTACGAGGTGTTGCTATTCTTACTCATGGAAGACGAAACGAACTACCGTGAGCGTGTGCTGCTTCGCTGGAGAGACAGCCAACGACAGACGCCGGAACGACAAAAATAACGCCAACCCATACGTCAACTGATGGTAATAATAACACCAACAACAACAACACCAGCAGCAACAACAACAACAACAACACCAGCAACAACAACAACAACAACAATATCATCAGCAGCAGCAACAACAACAGCAACAACGTCAAAACAAGCCGACGACATCGAATATAGTAGTAACTTCATCGTTTTCAATCTCGCACAAATCTCTCCGTCGACTCGACTTGAATCGACGGATCGACCGTCCGTTCAGTACGTTGCTTTTTTCGACGTACCAACGGATGCTTTTCCATCGGCTGATATACTTGATGTATGGACGTCGTCAGCGGGACTAGACTACCACGACGAGTTTAGTACATCGATTGCTATACATCGACATTCTCATGGGCAGACGTTCCTATTTAACACACTCGCACGCACGCACGCCTTACGTGACGACGCAGAGCTAAATATATACCAGTACACACATATATAACTTCATACATATATATATATATATAGAGAGAGAGAGAAAGAGAGGAGAAGCAAATGCGGTGAATGATTAAATAATCCACGTGAGAGGAGACACACGGAGGGAGGAGATAAAATAATAATAGGCCGGCCATAAGAGCAGGATCGTAGACTAGCTATGATCGTGTCCGCTGGCACTATAGTGAGCCTCTAACGCAGCATGTCGCCAATGCTATAGTACTACTAGAAAAACTACTACTTCTATTATTACTAGCTGTAGGGTCGGTGTACGCGTCCCGCACCGGGTAAGCAGGGATGTGTCGCCATCCGGCGGGCAAAATATGACATGATTACAACTATATATATATATATATATATATATGTTGTGATACAGACGACACACGATTATATTCCTCCCAATTGAGATTTTATGCGTAGTTCGCGCCGCCCGTCAACGAGAAGGCTGGATTGTCTCGTAGTGGCCGAGCTGTCAAGGTATTGTTAGCTCTCTCAATAATGGCCGTTTCCTTCGTCTTGTCTCGCTTCCCCGATAAAACCGTATTGCTCGCTCGAGACGATTTTGCCTTTTCTCTCCCTATGCCTCGCTTTTTAGCGGCCGATGATAAAATGTTTGATACTTAAAAGAATGGCTGTTCCGTCGTAGGCCGTAAACCGCCATCGAAGAATAGTATCTTTCTTGGTCCGGTGCTCGGCTTTCGTTTTTTTTTCTATACTAGATATTTTCGTTAGTGATACGCAGCCTGTGCAGCGTACAGACGGACTGCACTTGTCTGGCCAACATTATTATGCATCTAGATACACAAACTCGGGAAAGATTATCTATGAGTTTAAATGTTGACCACGCGGTTTCTAGCAAGTATATAAATATATATATACGTCTGCTTGACGTATAAGATGGGATCAAGTGAAATTGTACGAAATGACACTGTATGTATATATTAAAGTATTTATTTAACAGTTATCACTAGATACCTGAGCACAACTATACCACTGTTTCACGAGCCGAAGAATTCCCGGTTCACAGAATTCATGTGCGGCTTTGACAAGAGCCCAAACATAGATGCATGCATCTGCTTGCTTCAGACTCGCTACATACACTTGCTTCACGAGGTCAACAGGTCTGCGCCTGTTTCTATTTGCGTTCTCTCACTCTTATTTGCTGAGTTTTTGGATCTTTCTTTCTCTCCATCGCCCAGCCTATAGCTGTGTTCATCTGACTAGACCCCGAAGAAATAACATATTTCCTCTGTATGTCTCTGTGTTGCCCCATCAATGCAGGCAACAACAACACACTTTAATTACAACGACGACAATGCTGATGACACCAATGATGATGATGATGATGACGACGATAACAACAAAAACAACTACAACAACAACAACAGCAACAGCCACAACAACGACAACAAGTAGCAAGTTGACGAAAGACGAATCTGGGCAAGGCACGAATGCCACCCTCGCGTACCCCCTCCCCAAATCCCCCCCCCCCCGCCCAATTCTATTCGACCCCATGCCGACCCCCAACCAGCAACATTGTAATCATCGCGAAGAGGAGGGTGAAGATGTCGACAACGCTGACATGCATATATGCACGGCGTATGTCCATTCAGACGTGGGGGCGTTTGAATTCACAGGGGAGTCAAGTAGAGGGAAGTGGAGCAAGCGCCGGTCCTTTTGTGGGGTGCTGTCCCGGTCGACCGACCGACCACAGCAGCGGGCTATGGCGGAGGTGTGGAAATGAAGCTAATTTCGCTCTTGCAGCAGGACAACAGGCCATCCCTGTTGCTGTTGTTGTTGCTGCTGCTGTCGCCGCCACCACCTGCAGCCGCCAAAGTCTTCACCACTACGCACCATTGCGTTGTACTTAACACTTAATGCCCGTGCCAGAGTGGGCGGAAAGGCGCGCTCTCCTCTCATTGTCGTTAATTGTGCTGACACGTGACCCAACTTCGACAACTTCGGGGGCTATGTGGCTTCGCTCGTGGTACGCGTCGTCGAAGCACGCCTTCGCCGCCTTCCTCTTGACATACGCTTATTAACACGCATACGTAAGCATGGACATCTTGCCTCCGCCGCCGTTGTCAGTCACCACTAACACGACCGATTACTGTTGCCATCCTCTATATATGTGTATGTATATATATATATTTTTTTTTTATTTATGTATATATATATATATGGGAGTGTGTCGTCTGTCAGACCCTCTTTACATTTATGCTTGCCTCTTCGATTGTATTGTTTGCGACTTTTCTCTTGTTTGTAAGATGACTCTGCTATGTTTTCGTACTACTTATAGTCTAGACCTAGTGGCAATTATCGGTGTTGTAGTTGTTCGCTATACTTAGCGATAGTAGCGGCAGTAAACACTGCCTTGCTTCTCTAAAAGATCAATTCTGTTCAATAACCCTCTTTTTCGTTCTTCCTTGCTTAACTTGAAGAGTTAAGCAAGGAAGAACGAAAAAGTTAAGAAGGAATAAATTCAAGAGTCTCTGTCGTTCGGGTTGTTTGTGTTTGCTCTTGTTGTTGTTGTTGTTGTTGTTGTTGCTGAACATTACCATTATGTTTATTTCACTCAAATCGAGTATAATATACAGTTCAAAATGTTTCTTCATGAAGCTCTATCTTCTTCACGCTTCCGACGAGAAAAGTAGTGCAACGATTTTCGGTCCAGCGCCGTGCACTCCACTGCATGGTACTTGACACACCTCTGCTGGCAGAACCGGCAGGTGCACAACTCGTACTCCTCGGGAAAGGCTGCGTTTAAACGTACCAGGTAGCGTTGCTGAACATTCGTGGGTACGGACAGCTGCTCATCAAACTGTCACCGTCGCGTTATGATGCGTTAGAACGCCTGCTGATGGCTTTTGTTAGCCGGTAGTTATTGTTTCTACTTTTCTCGTTACTAGCTACTGCTTTTGCTCGAGAGCTGGGAGAGTGGTCTATGCCTACGTCGACTATTCAAGAAGAAGGCGGCCTGTCGGCTGATCGTTTGCCTATCTCTAGAGCTTGTCGTCTGTCTGTCTGCGTGCAGTGCAGGACACGACTCGACAACGATTTCGATTAGTAGCAGCAACAGCAGCAGCACCAGCAGCAGATTGTGCTGTTCCCGGGCTGCACTGGCTCCATCCACATTAGTCGCCACTTCAACGCGTGCCCGCTATAGCCCGGAGAACGAGAAGCCGCCAGCGCGATAAGAGCGTGAAGTCACTGGCAAAGATAAGCCCGCCGAGTGGGTATGCACTCTTACTACTACAACTACTTCTATTACTACTACTACTACTATCACTACGAGTCCAAATACTGCTACTGCATCTACCAGTGTTGCTACTAGGATGTCTGTGACGACGAAAGTGATGAGGCGGTTAATCGGGGTTACCGATAAGCATCGGGGGGCGGCAAAGTGGTAAGCGGCACAGTAGAGTGGCACAGTAGGGTCCTATGAGGTTGACAAGTGGTGTCCTCTTTCTGCGCATTCATTGTCTTGAGCGGCCTAGGCGCATCTGCCCAGCATCCAACCTTTCTTCACGAGCTCTGTGTTCGTCGTGTTCGGGTTTCTTGCATGAGAGTTACGGGCCTACGAGAACGGCTCGCTCACTCGTTCGTTTGTGGAGGCGACACGCGATAAGCATACAAACAATGATCGAAATGGGCTGGTCAGAAAGGCAGATAAATGGTTGTTATTCCGTTAGATAGATAGTTGTTGTTCCGTCGTCGAGGACGAGGAGGACAACGACGACGACACCCCCCCCCCCCGACTTCTGGGGGTACTGCCGCTCGCGATACCGCTAAGCGAGAGGGAAGACTATAGAACGAAAAAAATACCTCTCTGAAAACCTCTGCACGAACTAAAGGCCAGTCGTCGTGGCATTAAACTAGTTGGTCAGTGAAGCAGCTGCCCGATGGGTCGAGGTTCACTGGACGTCCAGCTAGCCAGCCCGTCGGTCTCTGTATTCACTGGTTATGCCTTGGGCGAAAAGCAGGCCAGAATCAGCTCGATATGATCATTATATATATATATATATATATATATATATATATATATATGCGTGCCTATCAAGAAGCAGGCTGCCCCAGAGCTCAGTGTCAATCGGGCAGAGGCGCGAGGGCTGGCAAGCGAGATGGGGCAGAGGACGCACACCGACCAAGATAACACGATGTATGGCCACTTTATATATATATATATATATATATATATATATATCGTTGTCGATAATGTCGCTGATAATAATCATGCGGCAACCATCGGTAGCCGCAGCTGTCCCTGCCATCACTAACACCAGCAAAAGCAGAATGACTCCGGTAGTAATAGTATTAGTTAGGTAGTCGTAGTAGTCACAGTATTAGTTAGGTAGTCGTAGTAGTCACAGTAGTAGTTATAGTAGTAGTAACGAGTCGTCCTCCTTATATGGCTGTTATAGATCATGATAGTGTATACGAAGTCAGACCCGTCGCACCGCAGAGCCACCCACCCACCCTGGCGATCGACAGCCGACGATCTGAGGAGACGGACCATCTCCACCACTATTACTACCACCACTACCACTTTAGCGTTCGAGTGCTAAAAGTGCAGAGTGGCTTTGTTGCGCGCTGGAGCTGCTCGGCACTGCGACAACAAGTGGGGCGTGTTTGGCGGGGCCCTATTGTTGCCACTGTTGCTGTCCCTGTTGTCACTGTTGCTGTTCCTGTTGTCACTGTTGCTGTTGTCGCTGTTGTTGTTGTTCTTGTTGTTGCTGTTATTGTTTTTGTTGTTGTTGTTGTTGCTGCTGCCAGTGTTGTTGTTGTTGTTGTTGCGGCTGTCCGTGTGGTCGTTGTTGCTGTTGTTGTCCGTGTTGTCGTTGTTGTTGCTGTCGGAGGCAAGCTCCCGCTGCCGGTGTGAAAGAAGGACCAACTGCGATAAGAAGGACGAGATGATGGCGATGGCGACGACGACAACCTTAGCGGCCACTGGAGCGAGGCCGGGCGGGTTGGCGGCTCGCTTTTGTCGGCTCAAGCGTCACGGCCGCCTGCCATGGTAGAGGAAGGAAATGACCGCGGAAATGAGTTTGGCCTATGGTTTCGTTAGCCTCCGCGTTGACCTGCTACGGCGACTACCTCGGTTGGTGGTGGTGGTGGCAGTGGTGGTCGGGTCAACCTCGGTCGGGTTATCTATCTATAAGAGTTCGTTCGTCGATACATCTCGTTTCACTCCTCCTTCTCTCTCTCTCTCTGTCTGTACACTCCGTAGACCACTCAATCAGCCGCTCGAAGAAATCGTAACAACAACAACAACACGATACGAAAATGGCGAAATATTGCTTGTGCCGTACTGGGCAAAACAGTAGCAGCAGCCACAATAGCAGCATTATAGGCTGGAACAATATCATATAGGTTTGTTTGTGTGCTGTATCGCACATCTGAGCGACATGAACCAACGTGTCAGGCGCATAACACCGGCGCCTACAGCGTTAGTTGTAGCCCGGGCGTCCCATGGCTAATCTGGCACGCGTTGGTAGTGCGTTGATCCTGAGCTTTAGTAGGTTTAAATACTCTTTACCAGATATGTAGGGCATACCCTTAAGTTGAAGAGTATATATATATATATATATATATATATACACATATAGTTGCTGCCAGAGATAGGACAAGCATATTGTTAAGAATACCATGTGTTTGTACCATTGATGTTGTTATGTAAATCAGCTGCTTTTCCGGCGACATATTCATTACGGTATTTCTTCGCAATCAAGTGTCATGGATGTTGACGCACGAATAATGTCGATCAAGGCTCTGCTGTGAGCATCGATTCGGTCCTAGCATCTCTATGTCTGAACCTGCTCATCTGCTGAAAACTCAACTGGCTTTCATCTCGAATACCACATATACATATTATTACTTTGTCATTTGTATATGTGACATTTGTCAATGAATTATTATAGGTTGAGATTTGCAAAGAGCGTGTGCATTTATTGTCGTGGGTATTTATTGTAATATAATTTTATTTGTCTAAAAATATTTCTCTGTCGTTGAATATGTAGTAAAGAACATAATGAATGTTTGCAGGCAACAAACGCATGTAAACCATAATATTTCTGAAATTATCATAGCAATTTCCATTAATCATATGGTGAGCCTAAAAGCAACTTTCTATAATCGCAGGCAAATATAAGGCCAAGTAACTTAGATCCAGAGATCCGTCTGAACGAACTGACGCTCCTGCCCTCAATAGGCTGTTTTCGTAGTTTTATATATATATATATATATATATATATATATATATATAGGTAAGCGGAACAAAATAATATCACTTCCGTACAGGAAAAAATCTATTCTTAATGCCATTCTTCTGCACGTTGCCTTTCCGTCGGCCGCTTGACCGTTGTTTCTTTTGATTTTTTTGATGCCGTGACAAGGTCTAGTACTACATACAACCGACACGACGACGACGAGTATACTCTAGGTAGGATACCATCTGGTACGTTTTCTTCATATCGTGTGCAAGTGTGCATTACGACCACCATCCCCAAGGTTATCATCCTTCAAAATAATCATCATCATCATTAGCATCGTGTCATCACCTCACATGCGTATATGAAGGAGCGTAGGCTAGCTATGCGTGGCCGCTCACAGACTCACAGTGTGCATAGACTACATAGACTCGCAGTGCTTGCAGTAACTTGACAAAACGCATTCATGTCGACGAAGTACCACCACCACCACTACCAACAGCAACCGAGCAAGATGGCTTAGTGGCAGTGAAGCCTTTGCCTTGCATTCGGGAGGACTGGGTTCGAGACCCAGACCGGCCACTCTTAAATTGGTTTGCATGCATGGTTTCCAATTTAGACACAAGGTAAACGCCGGAGTGGATTCAAATTAGCCATGACATGAAAAAACCGTACACAGGTCTTACGGAATTATAGCCTAACGGAAAATCGAACAAAAAAAAAACAGAAGAAGAAACACCCCAACTGCCCCCTAGTATGCCCCTGTATGGGCTCCAGCCAGTCTACCTATTCATTTACGCCCCCCCCCCCCCCCCCTCCTACCAATCGAACTACCACTCACTGACTGCGCTCTCACGCGAGCTGCTCAGTGTTGTCCTAGTGTGGGCTACCTACTATGTTTCTAGAGCCACCATCTCATCCTCCTTCTCGCCCCGTCCACTCGCCCCGTCCACTCTTCACACTGTAATATAAGTAATGTAGTGGCGAAGTGATAAGCGACCGAACCCCCGCCGTTCTTTACTCGTTGGTCAGCAGCCGAGGCCGCATGGTGGTGGTTCGGACCTCGGCAGCAGCAGCACTGGGCACCACCCTCCGTTAGCCGCTTCAGTGTTGCAGCTGCACCAGCTCAATCTGGTCAGTTGTTTGGTCGTCGTCGTCGTTGGCTCTTGGTCCTGGTCGGAGCTCCTCATCCTCCATCTTCCACCACCATCCTCCTCCGTTGGCCGCCGTCAGCCTATTGCTATTGCAGGCGGCATTGGGCGTAAATGGCCACATAAATCTTGTAGAGAGCAGCTCCTTAGTAAGCGGGCGCTCGGACGGGCGGCCGCCGCCCCGCGCCTAGGGTCTCGCTGGACGCCGACAGCCACCAGTGGCGGTTAGGTAGAGTAGAGTAGCGGCCGGTCAAACCAGCCAACCAGCCAGGGAGCCTGCCTGCCTGCCCACCACCAATGCCGAGAGAACGACGACACCGACCTTAAGGAGCAGTCGTCCTTCTTCTTGCCAAAACACTCGCGTGCGTCCGTTCGTTCGTTCACACGTCTTTCCCGCGACCGCTGGCCACGACGACGACGATGACGACGACAATGGCAACAAGACAATGACGACAACAACAACAACAACAACAGCGACAACAACAACAGCGACAACAACAACAAGAGCGACAACAACAGCGACAACTACAGCGACAACTACAACAACTACAACAACAGCGACAACTACAGCGACAACAACAACAACATCTACTACAGCCACAACAAGAACAACAACAAACGAAGCAACAACAACAGCAACGGCTTCGACGACATTTCCCATCAATATTTCTTCTCCAGTCGATCTCACTCTTAGCCTGCTGTAACGCTCTTGGTATTCGTAGCCTGCTGTTGTTGTTGTTCCGTTGCTGGTCTCCTTTTGCGGACGTACTCGTATATCTATTTCTCTCTCTATCTCTCTAGTCTCTTTGATTACATTGTCTTGCTTGTACACGCCGCACAAAGACTCGCATTTAGGGTTCAGCAAGCTGTAGCGTTAGAGTAGAACCAGTATTGATTCGCCTGCTCTACAGCTCAATGCCCGACGTTGCCAAATCTACTACGGCACCTTGCAACAACTTCTACGTGAATACCATTCAGGTTGCAGGACGCGGCCGTTATTGTTCTGTTGTTGTTGTTGTTGTTGTTGTTGTTGTTGTTGTTTTCTTTGTTGTTGTTGTTGCTCTTGCAGCTGCTGCTGATGATACTGCCGCTATCATCGTTGTTATTTGCCGTTATTGCTCACTGTTGTTGATGTGTCTGCTTTCTGTGTCCTACTGGCGTTTCCTTTTGCTGAATTTCTTATGGAAATTGAGTCTCTAACGATTCCCTCGGGTGACATCTCCTGTTGCGTGGACAAGGCACTGATTTAACCTGACCTGTGGGTAGGGCACGCCACGGAGTCTACGCAGGGGGAAAACCCTCTCAGAGACTCACCTCTTGCGAGGAAAAACATATTTTCTTAATTAAGCGTTGAGTCGTCGAATCCAGAACGCATGGACGCATGCAAGTACCGCATAGTCAGCGAGCAAAGGGCTGGCAAACAATTGCTGGATGGAGGAATTTCGAGTCGTTTGCGCGGGCACACTTCATACGACACAGGTTTGAATACTGGTGTTATGAAGGAAGCCGAGAAGCTGCTAAGCTGTAGGTGTGTTGTCTTTGTCGGCGTGGATGTGTATTGTCGCCGCGTGGTGACGCTCATAAATTCTTTGCGTAGATAGGCGTAGGCTGTTGTTGATCGAAGACATTAGTAATCGTAGTGGCGGTCGTCGTGGTGGTAGCAGAAGTAGCAGCAGCATGAGTTCAATGGATGACCCAATCCATGGAGCGCGCGCGTTTAGGGAGCTTCGATAAGATATCAGTGAAGCGACATGGGAGGTCACTCTACTGGGCGATCATTGCGAAGGCTGCAAAGAGGCGTGAAGGCGGGCGGGGGGGGGGGTGGAGGGGCGGTAGGGATGAAGGGACTTCTCTGCGCGAATGAGAAGTGGTGCGAGAAATTGCGTTTGCTGCTGAAAGACGGACGATGGCCGGAGACCATCCAGGTTGCGTTGTAGTGGGGTAGGGTGTTTGTTGGCTACGAGGCAGCCAGAAAGAGAGGGACACACAGACAGAGAGAGAGGGAGAGAGAGGAAACTACCTCGGCCTCCACCCGAAGGCAACCTCATTGACATGGCGATTTCCTGGAAGGAAGTCATTGCACGAACACCCACTTGCCGTAAATGAGGCGGCAGCAGCAGCAGCAGAGACCGGAGTGAGTCTTTCTCTCACTCTATCTCACGTTGCGAAGCACGTTGTATATCCACGGTAGCGGACCGGTATCGGCCAGCGATTCCGCCCCCGCCGCGGAATGCATGCACCATTGTTGACGACTTCTTTACGTAAAGAGCCTTTTAGATGGCTAGCCGGCCACGGCGACGGAGAGGCGTCCGCTGGAGAGCTGAAGGACAAGAGTGAGATTGAGTGAGAGCAGGTAAGGCTCCATCCAGCAGGCGTACGCTCGGCGGTTCATGCGTGCTCTTAATCAATGTATCGAGCCACTAGCGAAGTAGACGCGCAAACTCTTCTATTCTTGTCGATTCGTCAGAAAAGCATCGCGTATAGCGCCGATGGGTAATCAGATTGAATCACGAAATCGGCGAATGGCGGGCTTTGGTTGGTTGTGGTGGCTACAGGGTGTTGCGTACATAGTGTACGCAAGTTTGGCATTGTTGTTACGCCAAACGGCCAGTACGGTCGCAGTAGTGCTGAGTGTCGAGGAAGAAACTTCCGTGACGTGGCGTATCGCTTTCACTGCTGTTATTGATGCTCGTATGTTCAGCTTGTTATCGGCGTTTAGCATTATTTTGACGCTTGTTATAGTCCGCTCGGCCCGCGTCTTTTACGATGTGCGTTCTCCCTTTGCACATCAAAAAAGGGCAACTGCCGAACTCTACTTAAAGAGGATCTCCTGGAACAATGCTTTTTTTTTGGTATAGACATCAGATTAGACTAGCCTTTTTTGTCGTTTATTATGGAGTTGGATGGTAATGCACCATCTATTTTTATTGAGATATCTGTGCAATCTCGCAGTTTTTGTCTGATCATGGCCCATTGAAGTCTACTTCGGCTTTCACATTATCGAAATTGGAAATCATGAAAACCTTTAAGACCATTTAAGAATGGTCGGTTCGGGTCTTGAACCTTCGACCTCCCGAATGCAAGGCAATGACATTGCCACTAAGCCGCCTTGCTCGGGCTTTGTTATGCCTTACAAAGAAAAGGAGATTCATCGCACTTTTGCATTAATTGCTGTCGATATTAATGTGACATCAAAGTCTGCATTATTTTCCCTCATTCTCTCTTTTTTCTCGCTCTCTCACACACACTCTCTCTGGCTCTTTCTCACTTTCTGCCTTTGCTCCATTTTTCCAGTGTTTCTTTTTTTGCCAGCAGTGGGGCAGCTACTTCCGCAGATACAGCCCGAACTTCAGTAGTGACCTCTTTCGAACACTACCGCAACACTCTTGCCAACGTGGATGAAAACCGTTGAAGTTTTTTCCCCCTCTGCCTTCGCTGCTTCATTATCCATCTCCGTCGTTTATGCAATTTTCATCATCATCTGTTGTCTGCTTGCCGGCCCTACATGGCATTTGCTTCTTTGGGGTTCACGTGTGCGATCTTCTCCGATCGCAATTGGAAGGAGTGAGCCAGCAAGAATCGTGCGTGGCCATAACGTGGTAGTTGCGTCGGAAACCGGCTGGAATACGGGAACAGCAACAGCAGCAGCAATGGAAACAGAGTAGCTGCAACACATTACTAGATGCCACTGGGGGTAGTATGGCAACAACAGCAACAACAACGACAACAACAACAACAACAACAACAACAAGAGCAACAACGACAACAATAACAACGACATCAACAATAACAACAACAAAAGCAAAACAACAACAACAATGCCACGCTGGCGGTCCAGGCAGCTGCCTAAGGCTTGCAGGGTTGCGCGTGGGGTGCGGAGGGCGAAAGATGTTGGCGATTCGAATCACAGCGCGCGCGTGGCTGCGGTGCAACACGTGCAGACCATATATAATGATATTTATTTGGCGCGGAGCCTGTGTGTCGCATCGCTTTAGCCGTCGATCGGCGGCGGGCCGCCCGTCGTTCAAGCCCGCCGTGGTTGAACGCGGCGGTACACAGAGGTTGTTGCAGTGTTGTCGGTTACCAAGAGCGATAGAATAGGGTAGTGTGTCAACAGGGCTGCTGCCACATGTCGAGGAGAAGCGAGGCTAGTGGAATAGTGGAAAGGCCGAAGGCGTTCATCTGTAGGGGTAGAGAAAGAAAGAGAGAGAGAGAGCGGGAGAAAGAAAGATAGCGGGAGAAGAAAGATATCGGGAGAGAGAGAGAGAGAGAGAAGCTGGGGGAGGAGAAGTCGACGAAGACGAAGAAAAAGAACCGTTCGAGGTTTTGTGTCAAGGATTGTTCCCAGGGGGCAGCCGCTTAGCGTGTTGCTGCACACGCCGCTCGGGGTGGTGGTCGACATCTACACGCATCTCAGTCGATGTGTGGATATATATATATATATATATATATATATATATATGTGTGTGTGTGTGGATCTACACGGATGCAAGTTAGTGCACATATATACGGCCAACGGAGATAATGACAATAACCGTAGTATAAAGAGTTTGTTAATCAGTACTTACTTCGCTTGGCGCGAATCCAGTATTTGTAACGTGGTGTTGGACACCAAGAAGCAAACAGTCGGGAGCCGAATGACTTGTTATATAAATATATAAATATATATATATATATACTCTGGCTCAACTAACCAATGTTGCTGACACTTAATAAAGGCAGTTATTAATGTTTGCCAGTGCAGAATATGGGTTTATGTATTGAGTTCAGGTCTGGGTGAGGTCAAACTTGATCGAAGCTCTTAGAATCAAAAGATCTCCGTGCACAAGTGCCATGAGCGTCATCTTGGTAATGATAGTAGCAACAGTAGATAACAACGACAGTGATTTTTAATTTGCACGAGAAGAGGATCTCTTGTTCCTAAGCTTCGTCTAGAAGTTGGAGAACTGCAAGTTAGTTGGCAAAACAACACTGGATTTACTGAAACGACTGAGTTGGAGAGAAAACTCTTTAGTGTTTTCTGTCACGATAAATCTGAATCGCGTCCTCTGTCGTCAGTCCAGTCTCTATATCATCATATTCGACTTGGAAAGCCAAATATTTACGGAGAATGCTATTTATTATTACTTTTTTAAGAGGGACATTAGCGGCGTTTGTGCGGCCTAGACCTGGAGATGCTAAAGTCCCTTGTCTGTTAACATAGGACCCTATGGGTCTTCGACATTAGGGGGCAGGAAAAACGGCTTACGGTAATCATATTACAAATCGAACCACTATAGATATGGTACCCGAATAACCTCTGTAAAGTGTCAATTGTAGTTGTTCTGTGCAAGTTAACCGTAATACACTGTAATAGTAGTTTTGTCCCCGGACTCTATTTTGGGATCTCAATGTGACGATTTGTACTCTTGTAGCTAACATGAAGACATACCTTTAGACGAAGCAGAATTTTCTGCCGAAAACGACAATATGCCTTGAAATCTCCTGGTTTCTACACCGATCTGGTTCACCCGCAATTGCACTATGCGTGAAATGAACACGTTTTTGGATCCCTTAAGATGTGTGGATTTAAGCATACCCTACATATATATATATATATATATATATATATATATATATATATATATAGAGAGAGAGAGAGAGAGAGCTAAATTAGCAGATACAGATACAAACTTGTTTTAAAGTAATATTGCTATATCGTTTCAGTAAGCATAGGCCACACGGGCTGTTTGCGAAAGCATGAAGTACCTGAAAAGTGTCTAATGATTAAATTGGAGCTGATATATTTTATCTTTACCCCCCCCGTGGACGTTAGATGTTGGACTGAGAATCAGCTCGGAAAAAAAGCTTTCCATACTCGGTCGAGCCCGGCGGAGTGGAACATTCGCGTGCGCCGTGCGACCAAAGTAGACACCTATGTGCACGGGTTTGAGTTCCGCCGTTGCACATTTGTATTTATGGGGTGCGTCATGGGACAAAGCAATGCAACAACAGCAATTCCGTGCTGCACGTTAAATGTTGGCAGAAAAGAGTCAGCCCGAAAAGTTTAGGTTTCCATATCCGTATTGTAGTTCTCTGCACGGCGGCTAACGCTACCATAGTGTGAATCACAACTAGGGGATTGCGCACACACAGCCATTGTGTCACGGGCTGTCGACAGTGAACTGGACAAACACCGATATGACCAGTTTTGCTCGCCTCGGGGTGTAGTCCCTGCGGACTACAGCGCAGACATTGCAGTGAGCGAAGGGCCGGCACAGCCACGATTGTGGGTAGACGCGTCGACAATCAACAACAGCAACTGGATTAGCTGATTAACTAATCTTATTAAGAATAGTAGTAATAATAAGATTATTACACAGTAACCGAACCGAACAGAAGGGACGTCCGTCGTTAGTTGGAACAAATTCAGATCACTTTCCACAAAGTAGGTTTGCACTTAATCGAGTTCTGGTTAAGGCATGCCCGCGAGTAGAAATAGCTGGAACTATCGACTCGAATCGACAATACGAGCGGGACAATGCTTAAGTTAACAAAGATTAGCTCAAGTTCTTAAAATTAAATCCAAGATCAGGCAGCGTCATGGTACTCGGTAAGTAAGCGGTTTGTTGTCAGAGGTTGGCAGCCTTATAAACCCGGTTCAGTTTGAACTTTTTGAAAGTCGTAACGGTATATATATATATATATATATATGCATACCTTACGGTTGTGTCACGTTCGGCCGCCTTTGCAGCGCACTGAGACCGGGAACGTAGCATTGCCTACACGCGTAGATGGCATGTATTGTTGTACATCGATTGATGCATCGGAAGCTGGCTGGAGCTTCATCGTTCGCAACATGCAACGGATAAGCGTTGCGGGGTGGCACAGCACGTTCGAACTTTCGCGCGCCTGCTAAAAAGCCACCCGCCCGCCCGCTGAAGCTCATCGCTTGTGTGCTGTTATTACCGTAGGTTCCGCCATCTCTTCCGGTTTACCTGCGGCGTACCAGCCCCGCGCAACCATTTGAGCAGCGCTTGGCACTTGGTTTTGTCTGTTGCCACTGCTCGTTTGTCGACGAGCCGCCCGCTTAGCCGAGCCTGCGTTTGAGTGGGCTTAAGTTGGCAGTGGCAGGCCCCAGCAGGGATGACGAGCTGGAGGATGTCGCAGGAGGGCACAGTGAAGCACGTGCGCACCTCGATGTCGATATAGGTTCGCAGCACCGACCACCGGCGGACCGGCGGACAGACAGACAGCGGGCATTGCCCGGGCACTGGCTCAGGTGGTGGAGGCGAAAGCGGTTACCACCGCACCTCCACGAACGTCTGTCTTGTATTGTTGTCCTTGTGGGCAGGACAGGCTCTGTCAGCTCGGCCATGTCCGAGTCGAATAGTCGTTGTCCTGGTCGTCAGTAAGTGGTATAAGTCTTTGCTGCTACTGTCCCGAGGGGCAGAAGACGGTGGGGGACGGGGGAGACGGGGAACGAAGATGACGAGGAGCAACCGATGGCCTCTACTGCAATGCTGGTGGCGGGACATTATCGGCCGACCAGTTCAGTCATGAAGGTATGCATACATACATACATGCATGCATGGATGCGTTGGTCTGCGTTGTTCTCATCATCATCATCGTCGTCATCAAGTTTGCGAGTACATCTTCCCAGAAGAGAGTCCCGCGGCTCCCTGCGGGGGAGCATCTTGCTAAATATTGACGATGACGGCGACACGACTTTTAAAAGCCCACCGCTGCACATATATATATATATATATATATATATATATATTCGTATACCCCATGTGGCCTGACAGGTCGTGGGCAAGCAACTGTCGATTGGTGATAGTTCGTTAGGCCCAAGCACAGATGGGGGGTGAGCGTGTGCTGCAATAGGTTAAGTTTAGTCAGCGCCCAGCCGCTTCTGTTAGCGATACGTATGTGGCTACTATCATACTAACGACATTGGCCAAAAGCCAAGGTTATCCAAGCAAACGACTCTTGGCCTTGTGCGGCCTCGTCGACACGACTACACAAATGTCAATAGGCAAGCTGAAGTGCTAAAGCCGATTTGTAACTACTGGCCGCTTGCGAAATATCTATGCTAAAATGTGTCGTGTTGATTGTATGTGTTTTAAGCTACACACAATACGTAATATAATAAGTGGAATCAGAACCACGAATCAGAGCATCGTGATTTCCATTCGGCAATTTTACTCACTCCGTCCCGCCTGTAGTCATATATATATATATATATATATATATATTTATATATATATATATATATATATTATATATATATATAGATATATATATATATATTATATATATATATATATACTTATATTTATATATATATATATAATGCCGGAGTGGAGTAAAACTTAGCCATGACATGAAAAATCCGTACACGGGCAATTGCCTTACGGAAAATCTAAAAAAAAAAATATATATATATACGTATATTTTGTCTAGTTCCAGAAGTACAAACGAGTTTGCGTATGAGAATTAATGTCCAGTTTTAGTCACACATGCCTCAGTATTTGCTTTATAGCGTGTCTTGGAACCTTGTATGCAGTACAATGGCAGTTATGGAATAAAGTGAATTGTAATACATATCATTACAACCGGTATTGTGGTTTAAAAGTCTTGAAGCTACAAAAGCAACCCAGCATATTAAATATAATACTAAAAAGGTGAAAGAAGCACTGGCCATGTGACGGTTAGTTCCCGAAAAATATCTGAAACGCCGCTCACAACGTTGCCCAATCAACTGAAACTCAACTTTCTGCGAACGAGTCAGAAGCCTTTCTTCAAAAGGTTCACCGCCGATACTTAAATAGTATACCGAGCAATATGCTTAATACAAGTCTCGCCCTACAAAGAGTTCTCAAGAGGCAAGATTTAGTGGGTAATACACCAACATATACACGTATTGCCCGTTTTCTAAAACCATTAAAGGGAGCTATGAAACCATTACTTCAGACGAGGTTTATAAGGTTGTCTATTCCTCTTCTATGAGTATAAGAATATATATATATATATATATATAGAGAGAGAGAGAGATTTAACGAATTGTGTTAAGTGATCGTTTGCATTGGGGTTTGTCGCGCGGACCGGAAGACGGCGTTTTTTTGTTGCTGAGATCCAGAGGTAAGTGATCTTTGATGAGGCACTTACAATCGGTTGATGTCTTGTGGTAATGCTTCGCATCCTGAATCATCCGTCTTCGCCGGCCGAGGGTGACCCTCACACAATGTATATAGACGCCCATTTTGCAGTGCCGATTCGTCGCCGAGCGTGTCCTGGACCGGGACAACGACGGCAGGCATTCGCACCTATCGGAAAACCTCAGTCATGATGGACACGCCCGAAGCGTGGCGAGCGATGGTGAAGTAAAAGAGAGATGTGCGCGTGCTCGACTCCTGTGGAGCGTGACACGCCCATAGCCACGCCGTAGTTCCGCTGCATGAGGGCATAGCGGCGAGCTTCACGTGTCGTACGGCATTGCATTATATGACCGCATCAGTGCGTCGTCAATCGTCGCGCTAGGTAGGAGAGAAACGACGAGAAGTTCATGCCCCGCTGTACTCGTTGTCGACAGCAGGGGATTCTTCTCGCTATGCTCCCCTCCTTGGCTCTCCTTCGTCGTCCTTGATTCTGTTTTTGCCCACTGTGCGAATCTACGCGGCAAGGCCTCTCGCTTGGATCGAGTTGGACCGCTACAGCATACGCTGCTAATGCACTTGTTATGTTCTTGCCATACGGCTGAGATGCAGCGCGACGGTGCGGAACTCGACTCGTTCGGATGATCGCGGCAATCGCCGAGCGAAAGAAGCGGCATGCCTGCCGATCAGGCTATTTGGGAATCGTTCGCGTTTGAGTGTCCTGGCCACATCCTTGGCTTTGACGTGTGTTGGCCGAAAGTGTCGGGATAATGCACCCACAAACGCTAGACGCTAGAGGACAACAGTAACGCCGGATCCCAACGAGCCCTAATGAGTGTGCGAAAACTGTGTATTCGAAGACATCCACCACTGTTCCTCTTCAGTCTCACCAGGTCTGGGCGGCTCCAGGCCAACGATCACTTCGCAGTTCGCAGCAGAGACAGGAGAGTCCAACTCAAGCGGCGGCGCTGCCAGCGACATGATCTAGTCTTGCGGTGGGGTTTACTGCGGTGGCGCTGGTTGTTTATGGGTAAATCACTTTCTCTGATCCATCGACGTAGCCAACGGTCGATTGACGGCTTGCTGTACCTTCCTCTACGCCAAAGCCACAGCCAACTTCACCAAGCAGAGGAGTTAAGCGAAAGACAGAGAAATAGAGCGAATCAGAGAGAGAAATCTAGAAGAACTAGTTTTGGCCCGGACAGGTCCTTCTTCATGGCGGGCAGACGGGGAGCGAAACTTCGTTAGAGCTACGTCGCTGCTCCGCCGTTACTAAATCTATAGATACAGATAGATATAGATCTATATTTGGGCGTTTTACGAGCTTCGAAGCTGCAAGCCGAGACAGGCACGCCGCGTCGGGGTCCTGGGCAGGCAAGCGGTTTTGGTGGCCACTGGTCCACCGTCTCCCAGTCTCTGGTGGTGTCTCTTGGCCCTGGCTGCCAATAGCCGCCGCGTCAAGCTATATTTGATAAATGGTCCTTCGACTTCTCTCGCTTGGCTCAATATTGGCTTGCCACCACCCTTCGAATACCCCCCGAGCGTGTTTCTCGCTAGGCGTCGGCCTACGTTACTGCGTTTGCTTCTCGTCCCTTGGCCCCCGTTCCTCCATCATCTCCCCATCTTTTCCCCCTTCGTTGTGTTCCCCCCCGTGGCGCACGCGGCGATGCAGGGCAAGCTAGGCAAACCATGAGCTTTGCTGAGTTCCACCTTGTCGTCTGTACACTGGTAGCGCCTATACAGTGTAGTCCGTCAGTGTTCATTGCAAAGACGGCGATGGCGACGAAACCGTCGTATTTTGTGTCGTAGCTTCACGTGACCAACACAGATATACACGTACACTGGGCGCATGACGAGCGGGGACTTGGAGGGAAATAATGGGTTGAAGGGGGAGCGAATAAGATGAAGGGAGCAGAGTCTAACTCAGTGGCGTTCCCCTGCTGGCTTGCGCCCTCACCCCCCTGCGTCTTTTGGCAACAGCTTACCCCAGACGGCTGACGACTCCTGCAGCATCCACCGGAATCAATCCCCACAACACGATGATGAGGGCGGCGACGAAAACAACCACGACAGCAGCAGTACATACAGCCGGGAACAGAAACATAAGGGCAGGCAGAGGAACCTGTGGTGCACAACCATAGGCTAGGCTTACTACAGGATTCACCGCCGTTGTCACAGTATCTATCCTGTTTGTCTTTCCTGGCTGTTCTGCTCGCACAGGGACTGCTGGCTGAAAAGCATCACAGTTCGTTTTTATTTTTATAAGAATTAGTATTAGAGCCATTAAAGGCAATGCATTTGACATGCACAGCACACGACAGTGCGGTAAAAGCTGTAGACTCCCATCACTGGGTCTCTGTTTCAGTTTCAATTGCTTTTCAACCGTTCCGTGGTAAACGCCACTATCCGATAGCTGGCTCAAACAGTCGCCACTTAGCTTAGAGTCAAGCGAACATTTATTTATTATTTTATTATTATTTTGTGTTTCGCAGGTAAACATTTTCAAATCAATACGGTACGGGCGGCCAATCATGTAGCCTGGATATTTTTTGATGTTTTGAAAAACCGTAGAACGTGACACGGGAATTAGCGTGGCAAACGGTTATCATTTAGTAGACATTTCTAAATTGCTCGTAGAGTGAGTAAACTGCTATTGAGATATATGAAGTTCATTAAGATTTTTGTACGCACTAAAGAAGTGCGTGTTGTTTAAAAATTAGAGGCGGCGGTTCTGCTTCTTTTAAAGGCAAAACCCTGTTCGACGACAGCTAACACGTGGGCTTCTCGTAGGCAAGAGGACACCGAAAAAGGCGTATGCTACTTTACGAGGCGCTGGTTACTCAAATGCGGCTCAAATATCGAATGCCTCCGTAACCATTGCGTACGGAAACCTGTCGGCTTGATACCTATGTAGACACAGATGGCCGTAGGCCCTCGACTCGTGCAATGCTCCTCACATTCGAAAAGAGCCAAGCACTGGTCTGAGAATGCACCGTTACCGACACCTTTAAACCTTCAAATCTACTATTAGAACTATAAGAAGCGCAATCAGGTAGAAGAGGCTTGGGGCAGGTACCGGTGCCTTCCGTTTTGATCAGTCGCTTAGGCCGAACAGGTCAAAGTGCGTCTAGCTCCTAGCCTTTGGGACGGTGGGAGAAGCGGATACCCTTATGACGCGTTTATCTACTTAAGACGGTTTCGAGACAGCGATCTTTTGTCACCGGGGACAAGAAAGCAAGAGCCTTTTTGCGACAGAAGCTATCTATCAATTTAACATACGGCGACATCGCAGGGCGGTTATGTGTACCCCACCGTGAGTGTAGGGCCCTGCTGCCGATGTGAGCGTGGTGACTAGAGCAACACTACACGTTCAGATGGGGGGAGTTGTATTGCTTGTCTAACCGACAATAACTACATTGTACGGGAAAATAAATACAACAATATATAGGAAAACAGCATCTCGTGTTGTTAGCGTCGTCCTCATACGTCGACACTGTGACACATAACAGCGATGCGATGCTTTTCCAGCGGCTAAACGGAGGGATTTACGTGCGAAGGCTTACATGAGTTTCGTTCTATTGAATTGCGTGTCTGCGGTGATGATGATAAGCTAGGCATCTTAAGGTGAGAGATGTGATAGAGCGGGTGGAGAGGGTGACTGTACGATCAGAAACAGTTTCGTTGCAGATTGTGTGTTAGGCCTCCTCCCGGGCATCTATTATTTGGTGGTAGTAGGTGTTGTTGGTGTAGGTGTCGTTGTTGTTGCAGTAACAGGAGCAGCTTGCCAATGAAAGCTGCTGTTGTTGTTGTTGTTGTTGCTGTTGCCACCGCGGCGACTTCTGCTGCTGCCGCTACAGCATTGCGGTAGCGGCAAGCGCCCCTTTTGCAGTGCATAACCGTTGAACGGCTGGCATACACACCGCCCGACGCCACTACCGTCACAAGCGAGACCGAGTGAACGAGAGTGACCGTCCGTTAGAGCAGTGCAGTTGGACGTTGGAAGCTAGCTAAGTTCGTATGTACGCACCACGAACAACGACGACGGCGACGGCGGTGGCGAACAAGCCTGTAAGTTAGCGAAAACATACACCGAGAAAGCGAGAAGCAAGGAAAGCGATACAGAGAGTGGAAAATAAACATAGAAGAAGAAGGAAAAGAATCATAGAAAGGAGAAAAGGAAAACAGGAAGAGCGAGAGGGAAAAGGAAATAGGGAGAGAGAGAGATCGAGATCGAGACAGGGGAATAAGCTATACACCGCGTGAGAAGGAGAAACATGGGCGCGCGAGCGAGAGGAAGACAGAGAGAAAACTAGAAAAATGAAACAACACACGACAACAAGACAGGACGAGGAGGCAAGCGACGGTTCAGAGGTTCAGAGGCAGAGCGCAGGAGAGAAACGACAGCATCTTTTCTCATCAGTATTCGTTCCGATTCGGCCCGCTTCCCTGTTGGTAGTGTACGGCGGTCGCTTGCTTGGTTGGCTGGTTGGTTGCTGGCTGGCGCGCCCGCTTGTTCACTCGTTGGTTCAGCTGAGCCCAGCTCGGAGAGCGGCCTAGCAGCAAAGAACTCGAGGGCGATCGAGGTATTGGCGCTGGCAATGGTGATGGTGGCCGTGGCCGTGGCTGGGACGTAGACGACAGGCGACGGACGAACGAACGGACGACTTGCTGGCTCGCTGGCTGTCGTCGCTCGCAGCTTATTCCACACCATTTAACATTGTTCGCCGCTCCCTTCCGGATGACTTTATTACAAGCTGTGCCTCCTCGTTCATCGTCGTTGTCGCCACTGTCGTCGCAGCCGCCGCTTCTGCTGCCGCCAGCACTGCTACTGCTGTTTCCTCGAGCGCCTCCTCGCAAAAGCTTCTTTCCTACCCATCCACCCAAGGCCCAAGCCCGAGGCAGGCAGGCAGACCGGCCGGCCAATCGGCTAGACAGCCAGCCAGCCGAGAGAGGTGGCAACAACCCGCAGCAAGGCGGCTCTAACGCAACCTCCCCCCCGCAATTGCGCCCGCTGCAAGCCAAGTCGAGCTAGCGAGCTCGTTGGTTTCTTCGTTCGTTCATTCCTTGCTCCCACCCTCCCTCCATTCCTTCGAAACCTCTACGCACTCGCTCGCCGCCGCCGTCGTCGTCGTTGCTGCTCCTTCTGTGCTTCCCACCTCTTTCTCCGACTTGTCTCCGCACTTCCTTCGGCTCTTCCCTAGCGAGGTGCTGGCTGCTGCGGCTGCTGCTGAGGATGATGCTGGTTCTGCTGCTTGACTGCTGCTAATTCCTCTCTCTCTTTCTTCCTCCTCCTACGTCTTCTTCTTGTCGGTCTGGCCTGCCTGCACCCTGTTCATGTCAACCCCCGGACCCCCCCCCCCCGCACCTACCTCACCCCCTCTACCTTTTTCTCACTTGTGCGTTTCTTTCACCACTCTCTTGCTCCCTGTTTCGTTCTCTCGCCCTATACCTGCCCGTCTCTTTTTCTCCGTTTCTCGTACTGTATCGCTTTCATTCTCCCAGTGCCAGTCAGGTCGTCGTCGTGGTAGGAGTAGTAGTAGTAGTAGTTGTAGCAGCTCGGCTTCGTACGCCGCCGCCACAGCAGCAGCAGCAGTACCAGAACAGCAACGCCTCAACGATCAACGCCTGTACTCCCATCCCTCAATGATCAACGCCCGATCCCCGCCCGCCGGCTAACATCCCATTAGTGTGGGGGAGACGCTATACGATCGGCGGGGGGGGCGCAAGGGGCCCTTGGGCTTCTGGGGGCGCTAGCTAGCGACAGCAGCAGGAGTAGCAGTGCAGAACACTATTAGTGCACGGCACATGGAGAGTGAGCATATGACTGGGTGGTGACTGACGGATTGACTGACTTTTAGCAGGCTACTCGGTATCAACTCCCTGGATTGGATGGTCGACACATAGCGTCGAATGGCGCCTACGTCATGACGACCACGGCGACAAAATCCGGGGGTGTCGTGCTCCCCACAATTGCAGTTAATACCGTTGTTTCTTGTTTTTGCTATTGTCGTTGTGGTTATTGTTGCTGCACATGTGGCTCTTGTTGTTGTTGTTGTCGCTGCTACAGCTGTTGATTTGCTTTGGGTCGTTTTGTGTTTCTGTCTATTGTTACGCTTCTGCACTAGAATGCTAATCACATGGCTACCTGGCTAGATCGAAACAATACAATCTAGGTCAACAAGGTTCAACTCTTGTTCCATGGCCCAGCTGCAGTTCAACATAGACAACAATACTGGCAATATTTTTTGCGCAACAAACTTTCTTGATCTCTACCTATTCATGCAAGCTTGTACAAACGGAAAAGTAACTTGCATCCAGACTGTGTTAGAATATTGCTACATATTTTTCCTAGTACTCCTCTAAATTCTAAAGGAAAAATAGAAAAGTAAATATCGCACGTTACTCGATTTCACAGCACCTGAGTAATATATCTCCACGAAACACTGCGTATATACATATCAGACCGTAAAGTCTGCTTATATATATATATATATATATATATATATATATATAATTATATATATATATATAATTACAGTTGCTTCTCGATCTGCGTTTTGCAGCTCTGGGTAGCTGTACGAACAGATAGATACACTATCACTGCCTTAATAAAGGCAGAGCAGGCCTTGTTCGAAATGTGTCTTTTCAAATCTCTCTTGATACATAGGAGCACCTGTCCGAGCTTGAATTGACTGACAAGATAGGTACGCGCGGAGACGACTATTGATCCGCTCTCGTGGCGTACGTTATGGGTTGACCTCAACCGGGTGGAGGAATATTAAATTGGCGATGCCACTCGACAGACGACGCGCGCAGGGCACTTCGTGAAAACATCTGCTTCTTACCTGGAGCGTAGTGGCCCATTACAACTCAGACATGAGAAACGACCCTCGTCGGGTAGAGACGGTCAATTGATGCCAATTGAAGTGATGGACGATGATAGTACGCATCCGTGGTCCCGGAGGTATTCCTCCCGAAGGCTAGGCAACTTGGCAAAGCTGAGAACACATTACAACAACACCTCGACTCCCAACCTCTCGACACCATTCGATGTCGTTTGTCGGACAACGGATCGACCGGTGAATCGCAGACGAACTACTAACCACAGGCAGACAGTGGCTAGGTCAGAATGAAACTCGTGGTCAGAATGAAACTCGTATCTGCACTTTGAGAACGCTCGCCGTTTGACATGTCGCTTTCAGTATTACTCGCAACATCTACGCTCATTCGCGCCCCAAGCCGAGTTGTCATTGATCGTCGCTATCAGCGGGGTTATCGGGTTCGTGATCTAAATGCCAAAACAAAAAAAGAAACAAAACGGTGATCCTACACGCTGTTTGAAGTTGGAGATTTTTGTTCGTTCGACTGACCGTTGATTAGCTGATACTCGGGGCAGTCGCAGGGGCCGGCTGTTTTCGGCGTTTATCATTGTCTAAATCATTAGTCTGGCTGGCTTGATTGGAAACTACGACTTTGCCACTGCATTTATTACTCTGCCTATAATTCAAATAAAATTATAGGCATATATATATATATATATATATATATATATATATATATGTATATATATACTAGTAAAGTTTTCGGGCTGACCCTCAGCCAAGATTTAAAGTCCACGAAACTGTTGTTCACATTGCTTCATAAACGGAACCCCATAAATACAAATGTGCAACGGTGGGGCTCGAATTCGCACATCTATGTGTCTCCTCCGGTTGCAAGGCGGAGACTTAGTCCACCACGCCATTAGGCTCGACATATATATATATATACATAGACATACTGCTATTACAACTAGTACTACTTTTTTACTCATATGCATAATACAACCAGATTTCATGGGTACTACTCTCGTTTTACTTCGGTGAATATTACTACTACTACTACGAAAAGCAGTACTCCACGTTTCTACGACGAGACAGCCGTCACGGTGGTAGCAGATTCTAAGCTAGCCATCGTGCAAAACATACGTGCTTGTGCATGGAAACCTATGCACAACACGGAACCACGTCCAAGTTCAGTTTGGCATAGGAAGCCGGTCCGATTAAATCGGGTCGGAAAAGGAAGTGAACGAGGAGGCGTACCTACCCCTCGAAGATCGTCACCCCTCGGTGTGTTCGCAGCAATCAATCTATCACCTACTTAGCTATCTCATTTCGAGTCGCATCGCGTCGCATCAACAATGAACCGTGTGGCCGCATTGACACTTACGCATCTCTCTCTCGCATATTACTTGTTTTCAGGTGAGCCTGAACGCGAACTGCTGCATCGCACTGCTGCGGCGTCTAGATAACATAGATGTCTCGCGACGATAGACGTGGCATAACGATACGACACAAAACTATGGAAGCCCCTCAGCGTCGCGTCGCGTCGCTGCCCGGCCGCCGATATCGCCAGGCCAAATCAACACCGCGACCGACGTGGGGATTGGACGACGATGGCGGGGAAGAGAAGACGGAGGAGACGTGCCAAAAGAAGTAGTTGTGCCTGCCAGAGCGGAGGACCTGACGTAAATCAATGAGGCTCGAAGGCTTCTCGTGAAGCCCTTCGTGTGTAGTAGTGAGTCCACCACCACCACCACCACCGGTACCTCTGTCTCCGCCACCTCCGCCTACTCAAGGATAGGCCTACATACACACAGAGAAGTAGTCCTTGCCGCCCTACACCGGAGATCAGGCCGCATGCGCAGCCGGGCACAACAGGGCGGCTCTAAGCGGCCCTCGCCAGCTCTGCGGGGGCGTGCTGTCGTCGTGGGGTGTGTGTTGCCGGACATGACGGGCAACCTATTCTTCGAGAAGGGGTGCTCGAATGTCAATCACGTCCGCATCTCAATCCTATATATATATACATATAGAATATATATATATATATATATATATATATACGCGTGGGGGTATCATTTATGTATATATATATATATATATATATATATATATCTGACGTGGTATAGTGAAAACTACGCTTTCCTACTGTTATACGTAGATGCTATGTAATGATCTAAATATGGATACTTAAGTGTGTACTCGGTATATTCGAGTAACGGCTGTTACTTTAGGTTAGTCGAACTGCAGAATGAAGAACGTATAGGTAGAATGATGTTTCGCCAATATGCGATAGTGTACCGCCTTTAGTTGATTTAAATTCATCTTCGGAATTATTTTTAAAATAGTGTGTTGAAGAAGTTATGATGGTAGAATGATCAAAATAGTTATATAGTATATATATATATATATATATATATATATATATATATATATAGAGAGAGAGAGCGAACGAGAGAGATAGGGGGCAGAGAAGACGCCAGTTCCTGAAATAAACACAACAACTAGCACATGTATTCCCAGAGTAGTTAGTCAGTGTGCAAGTTGTTCAGGATCAGTCTGCGTGGCGCCTAGTCCTCTACCGCTAATACGCGTCATCATCATCGTCGTCGTCGTCATAATTTCAGCAATAAACCATTTCGATCAATGTAAGTAAAAATAAAAAAAGAAAAGTCCCGCCGTCCTAGGTCACTGGTTGGCAGAACCGGCTCAATTCACTGCAATCAGATGGCGCAATGTATTCTATACCACTCAGTTTCTCTTGTTCGCGACGGAAAAACGGTGACGCTCTGGCCCGGACTCTGCTCGGCTAGCTCGTTCTAGATAGAGCTCGACTCGTGTCGGCGGTCGTGTTGAGTCAGAGTGGCCTCGTAAGCATTAGTAGCTGCTAATTAGCTGACTAACATTCAATTAGTTAGCTAATTAGTTAACACTTGACTTGTACTTGAGAGCAAGGAATTCGTTGGAATTGATCTGACTATGACCAGCTGCCTAACCACGACATATATATATATATATATATATACATATAGATATCCAAAGCACGCTCCACTACTAAGCGGTACTGCAGCTGCTGGAAAAGTAGCCGACGCGGAGAGCATGCTGCTACCAACCAACGGTGCTCTCAGCAAATATAGCCTTGGGAATGTCAATGTGAGCTCAATTCGCTTGGTTGTGCACGCCGTCGCCTTTATGCTGCGACGTCGGGCTGAAAAGCGACGCCGTCACGTCAGATCGCAGCCGTTCCCCTTGTGTTGGTTCGTCGAACTCGTTGGGTATCTGGCTCTGCGCCAGTTCTCTCGCTAACCAGCCATCGTCTAACAGTTCTGCACAAAAACGAAAGAACACCAACGAGTATGCGATCTGCTCTAGAGACCGCAACGGCAGCGATAAATCATCTGAGGCCACTATTGCCCGCACGCAACACTGCCCATGCAATAGCTACTCATACTCGTAATGACAATTGGCACCAGACATAATGACAATTGGTACCGTACATAATGACAATTGTTACCATACACAATGACAATTCTCATTGTCGTAGTAGTACAGCATAAACAAAAAAAACGTGTATTAATCGTGACGGGAATAATAGCGATAGCAAACAAAAAAAAATTTTCCCATGCTTTGTTTGGTGGATTTTGTCTGAGGAGCGTTGAAGTCACCTGGCTTTCTGTGGCTGACCTCCAGTTAAATAAACAGACGTAGACTGCGGGCACGACGCAGGCTGGGACCGGAACGGGGCTTTTAGAGGTTGTTATTTCGTTCTCTAGCTGGACTACTACAACGACAACAGTAGACTCCAAACTGCCAGCCGTCTCCGCATATTAGTGGCATTTGGCTCCTTTGAAATGCGTGTTGTCCTGCCCCAGCAAGCGCGACATTTTCCTGACGATCAGATCAAACTTCGTCATGATCATCAGCGAACCGTCATCAAGTTTGAGTGTTCAGTTCGGAAAACGGAAGAGGTCAGTCGACCAGAAGCCAGCGAGAAAAGGACTCGAGAGATTTCGAGATTTAGACATGATCTATTCATTGTACCAAAACAGAAAGTAGACAACGCATTGGGAGGCTGTCTGATGGCGCCGGTGCGTGGATATTCACGAGTGCTTCTATAGATTACGTCGAACGAGCTAGCATTGTCAAGCTGACGTTTGACGCTTCTTCCTAAAGTCGCAGTTTGTTCTTTTTACTTAATAACCTACATAATATCGTTGCTGTATTGCCTCAGGATGGCTCTCGTTAATATTGGTGTTGCCACTTTTTGTTGCTTGCCATTTTGTGTATATAATATGATCTAGATATTATAACTTTAACTCAAATCTGCAAGGGTCTGTGTCGCGCTGGGATCGAACCGGTGACTTCTAACCAATGCCGTTAATAATTCTGTTGGTGTGTTGTTGTTGTTGTTGTTGTTGCTGCTGTTGATGATATCGCCCTGCTAGAGTTTAGCTGTATTCAAACAATAACCCAGTTCATGTGAATGCGGTGTGTAGGAATCGCCACCTTCATGGACATCGATCTCCATGCGAGCTAAATAGATTCCTTTGGACAGAACACGGCAAGTGGTAAAGACGACGACAACGACAACAACAACAACTCCAGCAACAACAATAACAACAGATACAGAAACGCAACAACAACAACAACAATGAGAAATCCCCC
>QVRM01004208.1:0-56468 GCA_003439945.1 Dermanyssus gallinae | reverse complement strand
TTGAATTTTCGCGGGTTACGTATATTCGAATTTCGATTTTTTGTGGCGTTATGTTGGTACTCATGTCTCTCACTTATGCCGACAAGCTCGGCCATTTTGAATGTTCACTTAATTGTTGACAGCTGCTTTGCTTGCACGTGTTTTGGATCGTCTTCGATTTGTACCTATTCAAAAAAATGGATCAAAGAACCTGTATCAAATTTTGTGTGAAAAACGAAATTAAGTGCGCGGATGCATTCCGAATGTTGACTGTGGCATACGGAGAAGCTACCTTGGACCGAAGCAACGTTTATCGGTGGTACAAAATGTTCTGGAAGGCCGAGAAGATGTGAACGACGAAGAGCGTGCCGGACGCCCGAGCACTTCAACAACAGACGAAAAAATGAATGAAGTGGAGAAAATGGTATTGGCCAATCGTCGAATCACCGTTAGAGAAGTTGCTGAGGACCTAAACATATCGATTGGCTCGTGCCATTCGATTTTTATCAATGATTTGGGCATGAGACGGGTCGCCGCGAAATTCGTACCAAAATTGCTCAATTGCGACCAAAAACAGCATCGCATGAACATTGCTAATGAGATGTTGGACTCTGTCCGCGACGACCCAAATTTGCTCCAGAGGGTCATAACTGGTGACGAATTGTGGGTTTATGGTTATGACGTGGAAACCAAAGCTCAATCATCTCAATGGAAGCTGCCGCACGAACCAAGACCGAAAAAAGCGCGCCAAGTTCGGTCGAATGTGAAAGTTTTGCTGACAGTTTTCTTTGATTGCAGGGGCGTGGTGCATCATGAGTTCTTGCCACAGGGTAGAACGGTCAATAAGGAATATTACCTGCAAGTTATGCGCAATTTGCGCGAAGCAATCCGCCAGAAACGCCCGGATTTGTGGAAGAACAAAAATTGGCTTTTGCACCACGATAACGCCCCTGCTCACACATCGTTGCTTGTGCGCGAGTTTTTGGCCAAAAACAACACACTAATGATGCCGCAGCCACCGTATTCCCCAGATCTGGCCCCCTGTGACTTTTTCTTGTTCCCTAAACTGAAGAGGCCCATGAAAGGACGACGTTACGCTACGCTTGACGAGATAAAGACGGCATCGAAGGAGGAGCTGAACAAGATAAAAAAAAATGGTTTTTTGAAGTGCTTCGAAGATTGGAGAAACCGTTGGCACAAGTGTATAATATCTCATGGGGATTACTTTGAAGGGGACAAAATAGATATTCATGAATAAATGAATAATTTTTGAAAAAACACAAAAGTCGCGATACTTTTTGAACACACCTCGTATGCTAAGTAAATACAAAAGTTATTGCCGTTTTCGTAGCCACTCGTTTCGGAGGCTTCTAAGCAACATCGGCATGAGACAACGTGATAGGTTTGTCACAGAGCGTCCATTGCTGCATTAGCCGGTAGACTCTACTTTGGTGCCAGAGGGTTAGAAGCGTTCTTGAGAAGGCGGAGAAATTGTGCAAAATTGCAAATTCGGAGTATGAATGAGTTCTAAAAAGATTCCAACGCTGCTGTAGCTCACCAAAGCGTATCCACCATCTTACACCTACCGAGAATGGTTTTTCAAGTGCCGTGGTGAAGTGTTTAAGTTGAATAATGATCCAAGGTTCGGCTGAATTTCTTTGCTGAAAGAAAACGTTGTGCGCTTAAATATACAACAAAATCCAACGTTTGCAATTCGAGAAGCCACTAAGCAACCGTTCTCAGGGCGCTTAAACAACTTGGAATAACTTCTAAGCTTTTTAAGTGAATTCTTCATTTGAATCCACTACTTTTATAACGTCCGAAAATTTGAGCGCTGCACTTCACACTCTAACCGCCACCATTAAGCTTCGTATGCTCTTGCGGTTGCGATCAAGATGCGATGAAGAATAAGTTCTCTTCGAGAATGTAGACAGACATAGACGCTGGCCCGAGGTCGCAGGGTCCATCCAATTGCTATGTCCAATCAACTAATGTTATGTTGTGTTGTTGATGGAATATCAGAGGCATTTTTTACCCTGAATTGCCGAGATGGAACCAGACGATCAGCACGGAATATATATATATATATATATGTATAAATATATAAATATATATATATATATATGTACACATATATATATATATATATATATATATATATATATATATATATATAATGTTTGTTTTCGTACACTTAGTTAGATCCAGGCAAGCAATAAATTGGCAATATATAATCTGCTTTCAGCACAGATTGGTCAGCGATAGAGTCACCTTCAATATCTTATGAACGCAGCTTTTAAACCTACGATGCTCAGCTAAAAATGTATCGACTTAAGTGCAAAACTAAGCATTTTGAGGTCCAATGTCATATAAGCTCTACGGATGTATTTCGTTTCGACATACGTATTGATAATAGTAGATACTATTTCCAGCCCCGATCTTCCAAAGTGATAGTGTTGAGAGTACCTGCGTAATAATAAATAGGAGTTCGTGTTCGCTTTTTACCGGTGAGTTTTCGTGCAATTTATCAAAAAGGGTTGATCTATTTTGATTGCGACAGCCTTTCTATATATTTTATCTCTGTAAAATATTGACCTTTGTTTACGGGTGTTTGTTTTGCTACTGAGAACAAAAAACGTATACTTGGCTATACAACTTTTAAAAGTAGTAAAAATTACCGATAGGAATTTCGTATAACCTCATTGACATACCACTTGTGTTGCAGTGCATCATCCTATTCCGGTTGGTATTGGGACTAGAGAAAATTTTCCGAATACAATTAAATATCTGAATATAATAAAGACTAAGAGTTTGGAAATTCATAGAAGTTACTAATTTTAGAGTATAAGCTCACATATAGATAGTAAAGGAACATACGCCGTGTTATCGTGGCCGCTAAGAAATCATCTCTCTATTTTTTTTTAAAGATAACATATAATGTTTATTTTCCGTATAATACATTAGGTAATCTCTCCAATCGCTTTAAAGTATGCATTTTCTCCACGGCGCTGTTTCGTAACTGGGTCACGTCGACAATATTACCAATATAAGTGAACAATATTTCCAATGTAAGTCGACAATAATCTAGTTCGATTTCTGGTTCTGAAACATGTAAACAGCCAATATAGATTTATTTTCCTGAGCTCGTCGCGCCAACCGCTTGTACGTTGTTTGCATCTCAGCAACGTCACAAATTCCAGTTCAAGGCAAACGTAGCATAACAAACTGAACAGTGATTTGTTCCTTTTAGTGAAGGCAGGTGCGTCTTTTGACGAGCCGTTTTCCACAATGACCCTTGGGAGCCCATCCATTAGTAGTGGTTACCACCAGAACTATCGCGGCGTACAGCAACAGCAGCTGCTGCAAGCACAGTGAATGGCGCGAGGAGCATCCATATCTTGGAAAAGAGTGAACACTCAGCATAACAATTTGTCATGTATTCTACAAAGCGAGCACTTACTACTTGCATACTAGGCCATTATGCGCCTACGTCAAAAGCATGGGCCTGCAACGATTGAAACGATTCCACTGCTTCTACACAAAAACCTACGTCCAAACAGAGAGAGAGAGAGAGAGAAAGAGAGCGCCAGAGAGCGAACTAAAGCTCGAATTCAACTTCAGGACCGGCCGCTACTGTCGCAACGGTCGTCGTCATTAGATTGGGCCAGTCCCGTAACGGTTCCTTCATCTCTTTCGTTCGAGCGAGCGAGCGATTCGATTCGATTCCGTTGCTCGACCACCGACGGCGACTCACATACGCTAGTTATCTCAGGATTCGCCTCATTAGCTGGAGAAGCTAATTCCATACGCAGACTTTTGCCTACGAAAACTGCTAGCCACTGCAGCGTCGGCTGTCCTCACTGACGGCAACGAGATGATTTGCCGGCCGGCCGGCCGCCTTCGGAAGAAGACAAGGAAAGGCGTCGTAGTAAATCGAGCGCGCACGTTGACTGGCTGTCCCAGTACCTATTGCGACCCGCAGTCTCGTAGTTGCCGGTCTGCTCCTATCGCAGGCAGTCTCGAAATCTTCCGCATTAAAAAGTCCGCATATATATATATATATATATATATATATATATATATATATATGATGTCGCAGTATGTGGTACACCAACAAGAATATTTTTTTTACCATTAAACGGGGGGAGCAGAAATGTCTTGGTTAGCAGTGAGAGTTGAAGCACACATGTTTGTTATGTCGTTGTGACTGGCCGAATTTTTATTGAATACCACACATAAAATATGTGATTTGCCGAAAACGAAATGGTTGATTGAGAAACCGAGCATTCCGGCGTGTTCAGACTGAAAAGTTGTTTAAATGCATGGGGATCACTTCGTGGGGATAATCTTGGTGCTAAATCGATGGTGATTCTGTTCATAATACGATTACCGTAAGTTTCCCCGTCACCTCCCGTGCTAACAGAGGAGGGCTGGTGTATGGTCTGTATGGGGCGGCCGCTAAAGTTCTTCCTCGGTTAAAGCGCGACCCTATTAAAGTCTGACATCGAGGGGTTGGGAGAAACAGCGTACGGGAACTGTATCACTAATCCAACTATCATCGATTTGATACCGACACTATCCCCATGAAATGCGCATTCTCCTGGATGTGTTTATTTTATGAGCGTAATGGCAACATTTTAATGTATATGCGAGCGCGAAGGCCCAAACATACGACATAGCTAGATCTCCATTTTGGCAAACGCGACTACTGAGCTTAGCTCGGCGTTAGATGTAATTTCCTAGAAGTTCGTTATTTCACTTCCACTCCTAAACAAGACAATCTTCCCCTATTCCGTTAGATAAGCATTTTTTTAAGTTCTACCACCCCCTTGAAATGAGTATACCACACACGCCCGTTGAATTTTGTACATCACGCGTTGTATAGCGATATAAGGAGGTTAATTGCTGTGAGCTTTACGTGCCATATACGACACGCAGAAGCACTATTAGCGTCCCGCAATATGTATACATTGTACCGACCTGAAAGGCGGTTTACATCCGTTTTTTATGACGATGCTTAATGGCCATCGATTCCGGCAATGACGATGGCCCGCGATGCTCGAAATCAGTTCAATTAACTGGAGAGAGAACGAGAGACCACTTTGTTTTGGCAGGGAAACAATTCGTATTCATATATTGAAAATAATAAACATCTGAGTAGTTCAACGCTAGTCGGCAGGAAATGATTTGGTAGCTTAATTTCTCTAGTCGGCACTGTTCTGTGATTTAAATTTACGGAGAGAGGTGGAATGCGATAGGGAATGGGGATGAAACATCTGCTGAATGACAAAATGAAAAATTAAAGCGCAACAAGGAAATACCTGTCCAGCACTGGCTTACTGAGTTAAATGCCTAAGCTGTGTTTTGTTCATTAGAACACATAGGTAATGGGCTGTTGTAGTAGTAATAATGGTCTTGCCTAACCGTCCCCTATTGAAAAAGGGAAAGCAGGGCAGTGGACACAATCCAAGGGCCCAGAAGTACATATGCTAACAAAAGATCGTGTGGTATTAACGTTAGAATAAAAGGGGTTTTGTTTATTTTGAACTTCTGAGAATAAATCAGCAACCATACGCTTGTTTATGCTTAAGAGCATTTTCTAAACGTATCTGTAGCTAGTTAGCAGAAGCAAATGATGTTTCTGAAGCATAATTTTAAGCAAGTCGACCTGGCCTTGAGAAAGGGTCGACTTGCCTAAGATTATGCTTTAAAAACATAATTTGCTTCTGCTAACAAGTTATAGATACGTTTAGAAAAAAAGCCCTCAAGCAGAAATTTACCATAAACAAGCGTGTCATTGCTGATTTATTCTTAAAAGTTCAAAATAAACAAGACCCCTTTTACTCCACCGTCAATACCACACGACCTTTTGTTAGCATATGTGCTTCTGGACCCTTGGATTGTGTCTTCTCCGTACTTTCCTGATTAGGCTGTCATAGTACCAGAGCAGGTAACTAAACAATCCAAAATTGAAGCATGTTGTTGCTGTGCAAGCGATAAACGCTAATTTAGAGGTTCTGATTGCTACTGCCACTCACTATATGAGGAATTTTAGTGTCGAGTTGCGAAGCGATTCAAATTATTTCCGAACTTTTGGCAACAATTGTGTTATAAATTGCAAGCTGTTGAATAGCAACCGTCGGTCTCAGTTCTCTCTTGATGAATAGAGCATACTTCTTAAAACCATTTTTTCCTGGCTGATACATAAAAAATAACTAAGTATGTCTTTATACACGTGATAAGCGTTCTGTCACAACAGCTTTGGCACTTTTTCGTACTTCAAAACAGTCCGAATTTGACACTTTATTTATTCTCTTTCTGTAGAATAGCAACGCCTTGCGCGGCAAAGTTTCTTTTCAAGCCTATAGGTTGGATAGACACCAAAACTATATATATATATATATATATATATATATATATATATATATATATATATATATATATATATATATATATATAGTTTTGATCTGTGCTTACAGATCACAATTATTTACGAGATGCTCATAAAACCACCACACGAGTTTTACGCTAGAATTCAAGAGTAGAAGCTAGTCATAGTAGCTTCTCAGGTTTTTCTAGTACACTGAGCGACAGAGTACAGCGGGCACGGCAATGCAACTTTAACGCGTTAAATGTAGTTACGGCCACTGGTCTCACTAATACGATATTTTCTCTTAATTGACGCTACACGCCTGCAGGAGGAGCTGCGCTTAAGGACGGAAAAACTACGAGTAAGTGTATTTAGTGCAATAAGTTGTGCGATCAGAGAGGCTTTACTAGATTTTATTAAGGAACGTCCTTAGCAGCTATCATTGTAAGACAAGTCTCTGTTTCCCGATTTACTTTCCATTGTTGAATAGACGTGACTGATCACGAGTGCAGCTCGTTACAGGCTATAGCTATTGAGTTCTCGCAAAAGGGAGAAAGCCGAACTCGCGTAAAAAGATGATGCAAATCGGTTTAGTTCGTACAACGTGCCATTCAAGGCAAATGAAGTCGCGCATTTGTTTATAAACCTGCTCCCTTACATATTGTGTAGCGAACATGAATGGAACGCGATAAGAGAGTACAAGTAACAATGGCAATACCAATTGTGCCCAGCCACCGCTCCAATTTTAGCAATACCAATTTTGCTGACCTTTAGTTCAGTGTTGCACGTGAAATGGAGGACGAGTCGTCTAGAGCCAGTGTTTCATGCGAAGTGTTGTTGTTGCTGTCGTTGTTGTTGTTGTTGCTGCTGTTGTTGTTGTTGTTGCTGCTGCTGTTGTTGCTGCTGCTGCTGTTGCTGTTGTTGTCGTTGTTGCTGTTGTTGTTGTTGTTGCTGTTGTTCCGTCGCTAATTCGCTGTGTCGGTGATCGTTCTGCCATATATGTCAATGTGGCTCGCTGTCGTGTTTGCGCATGCATGCGCGTTTTCGCGTGCGTTTTTTTTTGTTCATTTATCTGATTAGGAGCTTCTGGGTCGTCCGATCGCGTCTTTGGCTGCCACTGGAGGTGGCAGTCATCGTGGCGGCGTCGGGGTTCCGGCGTCGGGCGTCCAGAAACGGCCCTTCTGCAACGCGTTCACGGGTTGTGCGGGAAAACGGGCGCCGTTCGCTCTCCCGAGCGGTGATAAGCAGCGTCTCCGCTTCTTCCGCAAGTTCGACACCATCGATAACTCGGTACGTCGCCGAAGCGACGACATCGGTTTTCAGCTTCCTCGGTGGCCATAAGCGGCCCAGCGTCCAATCGAGACGTTCAGACTGCAGTCAGTGAATGATGAGTGATGATCCAAGCCTGCTACCGCCAATCACCGCCTGTTCGACGAGCGAACTGTTCTCAGTTGGGCGGGCGGCCAAGTGGTCCCATTGGGTTTCGAGCAGACGCTAGCAGAGGCAAGCTGATCTGTTCACGGACAGCGCTGTTACTTAGACCGACATGCAGACAAGCCACACTACATTTAAAAAGCGAGCGTCCATGGCCACTGGATACAGTGCTAAATGACACTACTAGCCGTCTAAATATACAATAGATTGCTACTAGTAGTTAGAGTTTAAAGTCCGGCTACGGACTATGCTATTCTTGTAGCATAACGAACCGGAATTGATACAGAAATGAATCACCGACCTCTTCATCTAATCTAAATCAAACAGGAATTGTAATGCATTTTGCAGCTGACTTGTGTTTAGGACGTTGCATTAAGGTTACCCACACACACACACACACACATACAATGTAAGCGTCTAAAAACCAATCGACACACAAAGTAAGTCACCAAACATGGTCTCGGCAACCAAGTCAAGAAGGTTTAAGACAGGCAACAGTTAAGAAGTCGCTTAAGTTAGACAAAGCACACTCGTCTTCATGTGGCCGTGTTGATATTTCAACGTGCCTGTGGACTCGGCGCGTTCGTAGCAATAATGAGCGCGGTCTAGTGGTGACGGAATGTGATCGGGCATCGATCGATACAGTCGTTCAGTTAGCTTGCTTTGCTTGCACTCGCAGGTTAGTGTGTGTTCAGTGCGGGCGGCGCATTTTGTGCGCTACGCTATTAGGCCGTATCAGCGCAGTGATTGATGCCTCGATGCCGTTGATGTGCGTTGAGGTAGCTTGTTGCGTAGAGTTTGCGTATTGTGGCTGTAACGGACGATGTGTGCAATCGTGTCTAACAACCAAGCCACTCTTGTGTAGTACCAGTAGTCGTCGTAGTAGTAGTAGTTTAGTAGTAGAAGTAGTAGTAATACTAGAAGTAGTAGTAGTAGTAGTAGTAGCAGTAGCGTGTGCTCTAATTGGCAGTGAGGAGCAATACATTCACCACTGACGAGATGGGTTTCGTCGGAATGCATTGACGAGAGCGCGGGGGGGCTGTGCGCGGCTATCGGGCGAAAGTCGTCGTCGTCGTCGTGCGTCTCGATCGGCGGCGGCAGCGCCGATCAGTTGCTCAGCTAATTGCAGCATAAGCTTCGTAGTAAGTGGATGTCCACTGTCCTGCCGTGTACCATCCGTTCGACAACTCATACAGGACTCCGACGAATACGTGGCCGACAATACCAACTATGACCGGGAAGTGCTCCAGGACTAGGCTCCTTTCGCCCGCCGTGCCGCCTGATCTAGGCTGCAGTGGCTACGACGCCACCGGCAACAGCAGCAGCAGCAGCAGCAGAAGAGAGAGGTCTCATCATCATCATCATCGCCGTCACCGCCACCGCCAACACCAACACCACGATCATCATCATAATGGTCGTCGTCGTCGTCGTCATTGCGGTCTTTGATTGGCCGTGAGCGAGCGTCACATGGTCACAAAGCGTGAGTAGCTGATTAGTACAATCTTCATTGACCAGTCGTCGACAAACTATTGACATGTTATGCATGTCTACGCTGTATATAGAGCTTGATTCGCTTTCTGAGAATATAAAATGTCATTTTTAAACTTCATTGTATTACGCCAGCGTTCATTGTGTGGCATTCGGCGTTATGCTGCGTGTTATTTAAACGTCTAATCATCGTCTGAATCCCGTCGACCCCCGGGACTCCACTACGCGGGCGCTTGATTGATAGCGAACTCGATCCCAACCACTCCCCCGCAGTTGTCCTTCGTAGTAAGTCGCGAGTTTTTCCTGCGACCTTCGACATTAGCCAACGGGCAAGCTTTTCGTTCGTTCTAATATCGCACATCGGGATGTCGAGAACCTTCCAGTGACACGCTGCCGACGTTGCAATGGCAATTTAGAGCTAGACATACTACAAATATTGACTATTACTTATTACGTACTACGTAATAAGATGATCAATTATCAGAAATTATGGTTTTTTGTCGGCGGAGAGCAGTGAGATGTGTGGCCGGTGCTAGTGGCCGCGACGCGCACCCCTTTCGAAACGATTTTGCAGAGATAGCGTTAGAAGTAAGCGTACATTTAAAATGGTTATGCTATTATATCGGTAAGCCTATATTTAAGCTATATCGAGTGGCGAATACCGCTTTAGCTTTGTGCAGAGTTAGGGTTGAACGTATGCGGCTTTATCGGGCCAGTTTCCTATGCGCCTTGGGATACCATAGGGATCTGTGATGGGACCTTCTCTGTTTACACATTATATCAATAATGCGCTACGGGGCCTAGAAGGTTATTTCCTTATACGTGCGGTATTTTATGCTGTCGACTGCACTCTGATTGTCTCATTATCTTAAGATAACCCCGCAAACCGGTTTGGCAAAAAATAGCGAAGGAAGGCTTGGGACAGTCTTCTCTGATGATTTTTGCACCCTGCGGATGAAGATCAATGACGCCAAAAGTTTTCCAGACTTCCCACTGTCTTATGATCTTCTCCAGGGGCGATTTAATTATAGTCATAGTCATTTCTCATTTATTGACCAAAAAGGTATATTACATGTCATGCGATTTAAAAACAATGGTTAAAAAACAATGGTTAATTAGTTACTTTCCCTTGCCAACCGTCGTAGGCTATCCAAGCTCTGGCACCCCTCGAAATGATATCGGGGGCAATGCTGAAGGCAATGTCTACATATACAGGTTGCTTGCGGCTCATGAAAGTCTCTTCGCGAACAAAGCTGGTGATGGAGGCCATGCACAGCGTATCGAGTGATGACATGTCGGAGGTCCTGCAGGGGTTCCTTCCAAGCAGAGGATGTCATGGCTCGAGTTCGGTAGAAATCCGTGGAGATGTCGCGCATCTTCTCTGCGAAGGTAGTCCTGAACGATTGAAAAGCAGGTGTGGGCCGGAGCTGGAAGCGTGGCACGAGGTCCTCTAGGTATAGTCCTGTCCCGGCCAACGCGTACACCAGTCGGTTCTGGGCGTTCCGCGGTAAGCCCAAGACTCTCTTCAAGAACGTTGGTTTGACCTTGTCCAGTTGGTCCAGCTGATGTGCCGACATGTCCCAGATGACATCGATTCCATAGGAGGCAACCGAAGATACCTTGAGGTGGAAGAGTTGAAGGGCGGTCGACAGTGAGAGCTTCTGTGGCTCGCCGATCGTCGCCATGGCCACGACGCTCTTTGACACGCGCTCGGTGATATGCTTGCTAAAGCGCACACCCCTGCTGGAGAAGATCACCCCCAGGTAGCAGAAGTTGCTCACATACTCAATGGGCGAGTTGCGTAGTCGAAGACGATCGTGAGAGGCGAGGGCGCCTCCTGCCCTGAACTTGACAGCCTTGGTCTTCGGATACAGCTCCTTGACAAGGGCGGGCAGGTCGCTTAGGAGAACAGCAAAGAGCAGGGGACTCAGGTTGTCCCCCTGGGGGTACCCCGTGGTCGGAAGGAATGGCGGATGCTCACAGACTCCATCATCCAGAGCGATAGAGTTGGGTTGGAGAATCGATGCCAGGAGGGAGAGCAGTGATCGGCCGATGCCGAAGCGGGCGAGTTTCTCCAACACGGTGTCCCTAGGTGCCACGTCAAACGCGGACTTCAGGTCCACGAAGACGGCGTGCAGTGGCCGCCGCTTTTTCTGCAACGATGAAGTTATCTCATCTAGAAGTTCGCCGCATGCTGTGGATGTTGACTTGTGCCGTCTGAAGCCGTGTTGTTCTTGTGGGAGCGCCCCTCTGACTTCCAGGTACGAGGACAGTCGCCTGTACAGCAAAGACGACAACAGCTTGTACACACAGCTTTTCTTTGCTATCCCTCTCCATGATGACTCAAGGAGAAGGTCGCCTTTACCCTTGGGGATCACCTTCAAAATGCACTCCCTCCATGTTTCAGGAATGCGTCCTTGGGATAGGCATTTGTTGATGAGGGTTGTCCAGAGGGGGACCAGCGAGGTGGCCACCTTTAGGTGCTCGATTTAATTATGGATGGCACCATACTAGAGTTGTACCAAAATATCACTTGCCTGGACTTGGCCTTCAATGACCGTATAGCGTGGATTAGTCACGCTACTCCAACATAAATGAACTATACAAATATAGATAAACCTGCCGTTGTGGCACTTGCCCATTTTCGATTTCGTAGGCTTCAAGTCGCTAATTGCGCATAACGCGCAAACGGAGTTCGACTCCACTGCTACTGTTGTGTGGTTTGGGGCGGGATATAGCAAAGTGTCATCGTGGCATTTCAGACTCTACAAAACGGGGTCATTCGCTCTATTTTTGGTTGTCGTCTATAAAATCAGTCGGCTTTCTTCTTAAATGAGACGGTTGTTTTAACGTAAAACCGTTGATCTGTTTTCGTGTCGCCATTTTCGCAATACGAAGTCACTAACAATTTTATCACGTCACCTTTCCGGACCAGACCTTATATTGTTGCAGCATATCCCCTTCGAAATAGACGACCTTATCTCGCCATTACTATTCCGGCAACATGGCTTCTTGAGAATGGACCACGTCATCATTTATCTACCGTCTAGAATAACATTCCTCTCGCCATTGCCTCCATTCCCTATTCTTAGGCCTTCAGAATAAGTCTTCGAAAATGTATTTCTTTCTCGTGGCTTCGTTTTCACCGGCATTTACGCCTCTGTTACTAAGTCAGTCTAAAAGTTCATTGGCTTTACTCAAGTCAAGATCGCTGCCCTACTATATAGCTTTTATAGTTAACATTATCTTGAAAGTATTCGCCATTTGATTATGTGTATTAGCAAACACTTTTTGGGTTTTTCTTTGTTGTGATTATTATTACTATATAATTATACATTTACTTCAATTTCAAAATTTTGTTTATCATTGACTGCTATTCTTTTCGACGCAACGAGCACACGATGTGGTAAAGAATGGGGGTAACCGGTGCTGCGTCCCGCCTAGGTAATCAACAGTACAGGGTAGGCGTGGAAAACCAAAATCTGCAGTGCAGTGCGTTTATAGACACAGTTTTGTTTTCCATGAATGTTTCGCTCGCGCAGATTGAAGCGGCCTGATGGTGTTAGAATCTACCCGCAACGCATTTCTTCGTTTCCGCGTACCTCGCTGGCGGTCAATGCTAATAAGATTCCCAGTGCGAAAAGCTATCAACATTCCTAGTGATTTCGCAGAACAACGTATGTAATGTAATCACTCTTGTATCGAAATGTAAATCACATCTACACATTAAATAGTCACCGTGTGCATATGTAGAAAAAATACACATCAAATATACTGTATGTGTAATAAAAGTTTTATATTCTCATTGCAGGACCGCAAACTACGAAGTACATGTCAGCACTATCTAAGACAACGATATCTGTGTCCTCCAATGTAATCCTGGAGGGCGCCAAAGGCGACATGTGCAGGCCTGGAATCCCAAAAAAAAAGAACATCTTATCGTGGCGATTGTTTTCTGTGATTCTTGCATTCCTTCGCTGCACAGTTCTGTTCAAAATAACAGCTGCCATTCTAGTCTACTTCCACGTTCTCATGTGCCGTCCACCCGATTTAATTTATAGAAGCTTATCGCCGAAGTAATTTCTATAGCAGGCAGGGCAATTATACGGATGTGCATTTCTATGCTATAAGTAAACTGTGTCTATCAATTGGTACTTTATAGGTATGGAAAACAGTATGCCGACTCATTAAACTATGAACAGACGCCAGTTCGTTACACCCTACAACGGCGCATGCTAAGTAAGTAGCACAGCTTGAGCCCTTCGCTCACAGCGGCGCACTATACACAGGTACTACGCGTAAGCTCTGTTTCATTTGACGCCCACTGGTCCGAGCATATATATAACATAGCCCGCCAACTGTTAGATTATACAAATGTATGGTAAATAATCACAGAGTAAAAAAGAAAATAATGTCCTTTTATTTGTTTAGAAACATAGGAGTATGCTGATAGTATAACCGTAGAAGCTGTTCAAACTTGAGCACTTTATGGCGGTAATTAAAACTGTTCATGTGCCCGGCGAAACAGAAAGCGCACGTTTTGACGGCTGACAGTCAAAAAGATCTCTGACTATAAATGTTCCGGACGCCGCTGACGATGCTGTTGTCGCTGAATAGCAAGACGCCTATCATCAACTTAGCAGTTTTAACATACCTGCCATTTTCATCACAAGCATGAAACGAAACACCTAGTCCGTTTCATGCTTCTATACTATCATTGCTACTACTCAAACTACAATCACCCCAATAATTGCGTACACGGCACGCTCTAGTATACACACATTGTTAAGTCGGCAAGCGAGAATACAGCCGCACTACAATACAGGTTACATACACTACAGTAGGATCTAGTATCTGTAACAAGCTACATATTCAAGTATTCTTGAGCTGCTGGCGCAGCAGTAGTACCCTAACATATCGGTAGCCAACTATTATTGAATTAATCACGCCAACGACAGCGAGAGAGAGAGAGAGAGATAAAGGGAACTGCAAGCTGAAGTCGATTTCTAAAAAATCCGGGCTGCCTGTCGAGAGAGAGAGTAAGCGCAAACGACGCGCAAGGACATTTGCATTGCATTGTATTGGTGGGCAGAGCAACGCGACTTGATAACCTCGTCTCTGATTTCGGAAAGGCCCTTTACTTTCCAAAGCCTCGGTCAGTGCAGACGGCCCACACGAGAGGTGACGCCTTATCCTGCTATTTACGCGTGTCAAAGATAATCAAGCTGCAGTACTAGAGGATAACATACATATATGTCGAAAACCTACCTATACGAATACTGCACATCTCTGTTATTATTACGACAATGTATCAGCTGTGATGTCACAGCAAATACGACGTGTTGAACATATAGTAAAAAACGAATACACAGACAGACCGGCATATATATATATATATATATATATATGTTTGCTGTATAGCGCAACTGATAAGCAAGATAAATGTGCAAGGCCAAAGGTGACAACATACTTATTAATGGCGTTTTAAGATCAAAGGTCGATAATGAACAGTTACGTTTCTGCGAGTACTGGGTAGAGACTGCGAGTACGCAAACAATACACAGGCAAAATAAAACTTGCCAAAGGTTTTAAATAAGCTTAACATAGCTATCTACATAAGCTCTAAGGGCTAGGTCTTCAGGGGCAACCTCCAGTGCCCCCCAACATATCCTTTCGGTCCTCCCGGCGTTTACCCAGTGGAAATTGCGGTGGGCCACTAAGATCGCCATCAGTAGGCCTGCTTCAGGAAATAACCCATACCACACATCGATAAGAACACGATGAAGAGCGACAACTTAGATACCCCAAGGCCTACATGCCTGAAGGCGTACACGATGATTAGCTAGCTGTGTTTCCTACACGAAGAAGGGCGTTTCGTGTGCACCGGTGGTCAAAGATGCGAACGACGAAAACACAAAAGACACACGTGTAAACTAATACCGTACAAACTCGATTACTATCAGTCCCGTCGAGTTGTTATAGTTTCCGGAGAGCGAGAGTAAGACACAACTAATGACAAACGAGAAACAAAAATAACACATATATATGTACACACACATTGAGAGAGACTCGGGAAAAGAAAACCGTCCTGCCATCAAGGATAAACACAACGAGCTATTAGTACTAGCGGCGGCTGCTAAGGGGCCTGCAATAGGGTGCGACCATCAGCGACAGGGCATCATGCATGAGCAGCTCGACTTCAGAGAATGGCAAGACAAGGACCTGGAAAAGTGGAAAGCAGACGGAAAAGACTGGAGCAAGGAAGCATCGAAATAATGTCGTGCAAATGGTAAAATAAATTTGCAATAACAACAAACTACAGAAGACTGGTCGGCTGTTGTAATTATGGTGGCACTTATACGCCAAATAGAAAATGTCCCAATTGCGACTCAGTGTAGTCCCACAGAACGTGCCTTATTGAGGCATGTCTTAAGGAAATTGCTAGCCACAGTCGACTCTTGACTCTGTGCGTCATTTTGTCATTCATGCAAAACATTGTGCTTCTTGGAAACCAAAGTTTCTGGTTAATTCGATCCAGACGGTGAGTTAAAAGTTGTGGTGCAATAAAAGGTAATTATTTAGCTGAACGAGGTAAAGAAAAATACGGTTATTGAATGGCTATGTATTTTATATACTTTGACTTAAGTTAGCGTACTCATTTTGGTGGTAATTTGCCGCGCACCTAATTAAAAACAAAAAAAACTTTGATTGAAATCTACTACATTTTACCCATGATAGATGCAAACTGCAACCAGTAAGATGTGACTGAGAGCTACCATTAGAACCGCATCCAAAAGTGCATCGCCTAAAAAGCCAGCACCCGATATACGTTTCATACGTACGATCGGATTTCTCTTTTTCGACTATATGTATATACTCGTCTTATATACTCGACGAAGCAATAAAACCCTATACTCATTAATATTGTTATAATGTCGGTCTCTTGAAAAAGTGATGCAGAGAGCAGTTAAGTGGAGAAAGTTTAAGCCGCGAAATTTCGGCCGTGGCTCAAACGGACTTGTTACCTCCGACACAGATAACTTCTCGGCTTGCTGAGACAAGCAAAGGCCGGATCAGAACCACAGCTCCGAGAAAGGCAAAGACAGGACTCTGCCTCTGATAGGGAGTCCTACATAGATCTATGCAGTGACTATAAGGTCCAACATTCTAGACGAGAAAAAGGCCGTGTAACCGAATAAGAGAAAGGGAGCGCCATACCTACATACACCGTGATCACATTTTGGATGCAGTCGGAGCCGCTCTTGAAAGAGATTCTCTGTGGTTTGTTTAATGAAATCATAGAGGAAATGCAGATGCCCAGAGTTTGGCTGCTGAGCTTTCTCTGTTATTCAAGGGCAAACACAGTAACGATAGAAATGACCCCAATCTGTACCGCGTAGAGACATCGGAGCAAACGCTCAAGAAGATATTCTGTAAGCTGATTGGTGAAAGTATTGCAAATGTAGCAAACCAGGCCCTACCTCCAGAGCACTTCTGATTCAGAAAGGGCATGAGGGCCCGTGACGCAATCCACGTTTTACAATCCGAAAGAGAGCGGGCAGTGTCTCGTTCAACGGCGATAAATTGAGAAAAGAGTACCACACAAAAAACATATATATATATATATATATATATATATATATATATATATATATATATATATATATATAGACCGTCGCCTACATGCAGTTATTATTGACTGCGTTAAGGCCTTTGATAAGGCTCCGCGCTATCTTATGATCGACTAACGCTCTGACAACCACATTTTAGACGCTCGTAATAGGCTAAGTTGCCTGTGGCACGATATCGTCTAAATGCATCTATCGTCATCGCGTTCTCGTACTGGAATGATATAGGCTTTCTCCAGCAGAGGTATGTAGCAGCAGGGCAATGACAACCACGTCCAACAAATTCCACCAGCACGGCCGGGGCTCGAACTAGCGATGTTTTTGCTAACCGTGGTTGCCATGGCAACGCCCCGTTTCGAACGGTGCGTTAGCCGCCTAAGCCACCGCCACTACAAATGTTAAATGTGTTCAATTGCTTACCTCAATATTAAGATAGGATATCCATACTAATCATAAACAATAACACCATACATATGTGAAAGGATCGTCGGCTCTATAAATAATGTTTGATATAAAAACAAAATAGGTATCTAATTGAATACGTAGCGACCCTCTCATCCGATTCTACTAACTACATTGGCCATTGATAAGGCGGAAACCTAAGCTTTGTTCTACTTATACATTTTTCTTCAGTATTAGTCTACTGTAGGTGCCTTCATTGTTTATCGTTTGTCTTATTATAGACGAATCGTTCAGTTTACATTCAAACGCCATGATAATGTATGTACCGATACTAGTTGCCTCATCTTGTATAAGGCCTAATTTCCAATTATCGCCAAGTGGCTTTTCTAGGCTTCTAGTTCTGTGTCACTGCTTTAGATCGAAAATATTTGAGCACTAAATGAAGTATTCCTTAATTATGAAACAGTGAGTTTTGCTATAAAGAGCTTGATAATCAGAGGGGGCCAGGTCTGGAGAATAGGAAGGTGGTTCAATAAGTTCGAACCTCAGTTGGGCCAGTTTTGCCGTTGCTTGCCGCGACTTGTGTGCGGGAGCATTGTCCTGGTGAAACAGGACAACCTTCTTCTGCAAAGCGGGCCGTTTCACGATGAGTTCTTGCTTCAGGCAGTCCAACAGTCTTGCATAATATTCTCCCGTGATCGTTTTACCGCTCTCAAGGTAGTCGACCAGAATTATTCCACGTTGGTCCCAAAAAACCGTAGCCATCATCTTTCCGGCCGATGCCGTTGTCCGCACCCTCTTCGGAGGTCCTTCACCAGGTGCACACGATTGGCGAGATGCTTCTTGGGTCTCGGAAGTGTAGTGATGGACCCAGCTTTCATCGACGGTCACGAATCTGCGCCAAAAATCCGACGGATTTTTCGACATCTTGGCCAAATTTCGCTGTAAAGCGGAAACACGCGCGTCTGTTTGGCCTTGGTTGAGCAAATGCGGCACTCATTTTGCTCTAAGTTTTTTCATCTTCAAGTTCTCGTGCAGGATTAAATGCACACTACCCAAACTGATCCCCAAGGCCTCCGATATCTCCTTAATGTTCACTCGCTTATCTGCGGCAACGATTTTCCGCACTTTTTCCACGTTTTCCTCATCAGTTGCCGTTTTTGGGCGTCCTGAACGTAGTTTATCCTCGGTGCTCCTGCGACCTCTTTTTAACTCATTAATCCAGTTGGAAACAGTGGCAAAATATGGCGCAGAGTCACCGTACACCTCGCCTAACTCAGTTTTCGCTTGGGTCGCATTCCAACTTTTGAAATAAAAACGCTTGATAACCACTCGAAACTCTTTTTTCTCAATTTTTCAAAATCACGCCGATACGTTGCACGGGAAAAGCGATCAAACGAAATCGCAACGGCCAATCACCATAATATTTTGACTGCTACCATTCGAAAAGTTGTCGTTTCCAATTGCGGTGAAAGCGCGAAAAAATTCGAATTCTGAAAAGCTCATTTTAAGAACTTGTAGAACTACCTGTATGTATATATATATATATATATATATATATATATATATGTATATATATATATATATATATATATATTAGGTAGCTTATGATCACCCGAGGATACGAGGGCAGAGTGAAAAAGATAAATCTCTACTTTTACAATATAAGAACATTGACAAATGAAACGTAATAGGGTGACTAAAGAAACAACTAATATATGCTGATACGTAAAGCTGCCAATAGGTGTCACAATACGCTCTGCTCAGCAAGAGGCTTTCATGAACCCAAAAGGCATAAGCCTGACTCTGTTCCAAACGTCATCCAGCACGCTGTTCCGAAGCGCAGTTCATAATTCCCTATGTGATCTTGTTACTGTTACCATTCGTGCGCACATACCTTATTAAATTGTCTAGAATATTTTTAAGGAGATTGTTTTTAATTCTAAACCATCCTCCGTCCCCCTACGCGCTTGAAACTCAGCGTGAGGTATATCTTCAACGCACTGAGGGCCGGACATGTTGAGATATCTAGGGTTTCCCCAACAGTCTTTGTGGCAGCATGGCTGCTGACTCTCAGCGGTATGGTTTATCATCTATTCTCAATGAGCATCGCTCAAAGAAAATTCGGCCAACAACAGCAGGGATCGGACTGGCAACACCCCGGTAGATGACAACCATGACTAGCACACTAGCCCACCCCTAACCCACGCCGCCACTTTATTATATTGTCTATGGAACGGTAGAGACCCATAGCCAGCGACTTTGACACAAGTAATGGGAATTCGGCGCAATGCACAACGGTATCTCTTCAGGTTCAGAGAGTGTCTATTAAATAAAAAGGATAAAATAATGAATGAGGCTTCATAATCTCACAGCATAAAGTCAATTTAGCCGCCGGTTGCCGCCTCACATTGCATCTATATTGATGTATCTTATCCTTGATTTGTCAGGAACCTAAATAAAATAAATTTGTTGAGAACATACATATATTTCTATATCCTTATTAGAAATCTCTAATCTCACAAACCGTAACCCGCGTAATTGAACTTTCAGTTTTCACGGGATTTCTTTATTGCTCTTCCAGTTAGATTTTCTGCTCAATCGGTGGTTGTTTGCTTGCTGATGTTACGCGTTTGCTCAACCCCCAAAACCATTTACTAAACCATTGTTTCATTAAAAAGTACAGCAAAATTAATTAGATAGTTCAGCAAAATAAATCGACACTTCCGATGACGCTTGTCAATTTTCTCTAACTTTAGGTGGCCTTTAATGGTGTCAACAGGCCCCCTACCGGCATTACCCCCATTACGGCGCAACCATTTTGTTGCGGCACGGTAGGGGGCCTGTTGGTAACCGTCGGTGGGATTTTTAAACCTAGTTCATCTCTACTGCCGCGCGTATTGCTAGCACTACTGGAGACCTACGTTGCGCGGGACACGACCACATCCTTCTGTCCCCAACGCGCATCTGGCGTTTGGCGCCAGGCGGAATTCCGTTTATGTAAATTTACACATGCCATTGTGCATCCGGCGCTTGGCGCCAGACGGTGTTCCGTTCATTTGAATATGTATATTCTTCCGTGTATTAAGACCGTGATGATCGTCCATTCTAATTCGTAACATATATACGTCTTACAATTATTGACATTCCCGCCGAAAAATATATGTATATTTTTCCCTTTGGCTGCGGGTGTTTTACTTTACCAACCAACTTGTGTTCAGGGGTTTTCTTGTGAGTCTGTGCATGTGCCCAGTGCTATAACTTGTGATTGTATTTACAATTGATACTTGTATTTTAAGTATCGCTCATTGGGACTCTTCAACTATATGCAGTGGTGATGCATTCGTGAAAAGAAACAGCTGGACTTGCTTGAAGCTGTCCGCATTATAGTGTGGTGATGCAGCCTCGGGGCTTCTAGGTTTTGACATGAGGGCTAGCCGTGGACAACATTATTCCTTCCACCTGTCAGCTGTTTGTAGCAACCACTGCAACATTTGCAGCAACCACTCTAAATAAACGTTAGGCGGAGCCGCAAGGGGATTGGAAGGGGAAAACGCGAAGCTCATGAGGTAGCTAAGCAAGCAAAGCCAATTCCAAAACTGCCTGCACCAAGCGGTAGCTTAACAGCTGTAAATGCTTCCGAGGCTGCGACTTTGCCATCGGTGCGTACTCGGTATCGCGAAGAATGTAAACATCATTACAGTTGGAGTCTCCCAAATCGAGAAGGTTGTGAAGAGTGTTGAGTTGCCGGCGACTCTGCTGATTGTGGGTGCTAATAGCAATGAAGCAGCTGGGATTGCTGTTTTGGGTAATGGATTGACCCAGGTGATACACAAGGATCTGGAGACTAAGGAAACTACAGTCACAGATTAAGGCCATCAAAGCGTACCGTGCGTAACTCAAAGGCTGTATTTCGTGTTGTGACCGCATAAAGGAATTGAACAGGATTGTGGCCGCGAGATAAATATCGAACAACATGGATCACTTAGGTTGGCCGCGGCCATTATGTGATGGAGGTTTGTGACAATTAGTAGTAGACTCCACCCCACTATAGATGTTATATCATGTTCACATCTGATGCAAAAGGGTGATTGTCTTATTAGGATAAATAATGTTCATTAATGAAAAGCAAGTCAAAAGAAGAATATATAAAATGCTTCACGGCGTTGCTGCTCGTCGACCTAGTTGCTCCTTCTGCGCGCCGTAGTCGCTCTATCGCTCATGCCCGTGAGGAAGTCCTGCCCGCCCCCTGGCACGAAGGTCCGGGTCCATCCAGTCTCTCATAGTTCCGAGCACTGAGGTCGCGTTACCTCGTTGGATCTCCAGGGACAGTCGCTGGGAGAAGAAGGCGTGCGCCCTCTTGTCCATTGTCGCCTGCCGTAATGCGTCGCCAACCCGAGAGATCAATAGTCAAAAGATATGTATTTACTTGGCGCCTTCAGGTACTTCCATCGTACCTCGTCGTCTAATCTGACATAGCATTGTTTTCACTCAGCAATTCGAGCTTTCCGCAGCCTATAAATACATACAACACGTTTTCGAGCTGACTCTCAGTCAACCAACTTTTACCGTCCACGGGTTTGCTTTCGCATTGCTTCGTAAAACGAACCCCAAATATACAAATGTGCAACGGTGGGGCTCGAGCTCGTGCACTTATATGCTTCTTCCAGTCGCAAGGCACACGCGAATTCACCACGTCACCGGGCCCAACACCCCATGAAGTCCTAAGAACTTTTTCGGGCTGCCTTTCAGCCAACATTTAACGTCCACGGGCTTGTTTTCGCATTGCTTTGCAAGACGGACCCCATAAATACAAATGTGTAACGGAGGGGCTCGAGCGCGTGCACCTATGCGTCTCTTTCAATCGCGAAACGCACGCGAATGCACCACGTCACCGGGCTCGACACCTCATAAATACCTGCTACAATACCAATACCCCTTCAGCTTGGCACGCGATAAGCTCGCACAGCCCATCCACCGCCCACACAACTATCACATCATGTTCGGTCTTCGGTGACTACACGCCTACCAACGTGCAGGTAAGAGGACGACCTTGTTGTGCCAGTTGGAAAGGCAAGCGACGTGTTGTTCTTATTAGAATCTGGTTTCATATCAGCCGTTGTCGAGTCATGACAATGAGTTTTCATGTCGCGTATTGCACTGAGTAGCGCCACTACTGACGTGCACACTGTCATCATATCGAAGCTCAAGTCATCACTAATATTCTGTCAACTTAACGCCATTTAGAGCTTATTATTCTCCATCGGTATTTTTGCTCCAACTCAACGGGCGTATCACCAAAGCACGACTGGCTCTCGACTCTACAGCGTCTAAACGTCTGCACGTGCGGACAAGACGAGGCTGCCCACTTCGATAACTCTATCTGAACGCCAGATATTCCAAGACGACTGGTGCGAATTATTCGTTCCGAGTGTACTGTCGCATTTACAAAAACAATGTATCCCAAAAATATGAAGCATAGTTGGCCGGTCTTCATAGCTGTGATGCTGAACTGTATTTAGGGAACAAATATGGCGTCTTACTACAATGACAGAGATGATCGTGGCAAAAGTGCTTACGTCTTCGATACCAATACGTTAGGGATAGTCAATGCCGGCTTCGGCTTTTCAGGTCAATATATTGCCAGCCGGATCTTCACACGTCAATACATCGCCAGCCGGACCTGCGAGAACCAGGGCATTTGGAATTCCTAGTAATGCCACTTGTATTGGACAAAAGCGTTTGAAGCAAAAAAAGAAGAGTTGCAGTTCGTGTGTTAAATAATACCTCCCCCCAACCGGCTAATATTACCCTTCGGACCGGTGTACGGCCCCTGGCCCCAAAGGCAGTGCCGGTTCTCGCAATGGTGATTTGTAGCATGCGACATTTTTAAAAGCCTTCTTAATCCTAGCCTAGAAATTACTTCATTTCTTGATTCGAACTAACTCTTTCGACACGGCACAGGATAGATTCACCCCATCGGTAAAATAGGCAATGTTCTTAAAGATTCATATTACGTTTCACCTACTTTAATCATGATTTAAATTAATACTTCCGCAACCCTCCCACACTGTTGAGTGATTTGACAATTGTACCGCACGTCCCTTTATATATATATACAGGTATATAGAGTCATCGCTGTCGGTGGTATGGCGCGACACGATTCCTACCCTCCACTGTGATTGTGTGTCAGGAGTGAAAACAAAAACCTTAATGAACACAGCGTTATGGTCAGTCGGGACGGTTACCATATTACGTGTGCATGCAGGTATAGTCTCTTTCTAGCAGAAAGAGACCATTTCAAGTGTGAGTGCTTGACTAAAGACGCACCTACTTTATCTTCGATATTAACTCCGCTCACATTTAAAACTAAAACGTTTTGATTTCAACTGATGTGCTGCGGGCACATGTTTTACTACATGATTTTAATCTTATCGACAATACTGCGCGGGCGGCAATTCTATTCGATCTGTTGGGATCAATTCAATTTGCCCAAGTAAATTCATTGCAGTCGACGTTTTACATGAATACTTTTTTTACAGGGTTTTAGTTGAAGTATACACGCCATTAGTGGCCGAGGATAGACTTGATATAAGTTACATGAGTAGCAGGTTTGTCCACTGCTATCGCTTTCTCATAAATCTGTATTCGTGAAATGCAATGTTATTGCAAATTAAACAATATGATTAAATGTAACTAGGGATTAGCCATTTTTATTGAGCGACACAGAGCTATGTCTCTAAAAAGGCACAGAAGGCAGGCCTAAGCCGTTTTATATATTCTGCCTTTTTCCGCTATGTCAGCAGGCAGTAAAAGGGTCCAGATTTTTTGGCTAGTCTTTACACCACGCTCTCGTGTGGCCACGAGAAGTCAGTATAAAGCTGACCTCCTCGTCGACCGGATTTTTCGCTTTTATTTGGCGACTTTGTGAGTGACGCTATGGGCGTCCCAACTGCCGCACCTATTTATGTATGCTCCGCCTCCAAGTCCAATCCCAGGGCCGTGACCACACGTTGTACTTCTCAGAAGCAACGCACTTTGAGACACTCTCCGCTTTAAAACCGAAGTGCAATTTTCAATGCGCGACGGACTCCATTTTGACCAGAAAAGTGGCTTTGATGGCGTTGGCCGAATAACAACCGATTGCCCTTACAAAAAGTTATTAGATAGGCGTTTCTAGCCAAATGATTAAATTGCGCTCTTTTTATAGTCACAGTCGACTCTTTTAAAGTTCGGCTCGACAACTACCTCAGCAGGTGTGTATCCGATCCGACCAGTGTGGCAGATGTATCCTATTTATATTTTTGACATAAAGCGCTATCTGCTACCACACCCTTTGTCACAATTCTTCTCGATCTGGGTGTCCAGATCCACAGCCGATCTTAATTTTAATTCTCATGTTATGCACGCTGCTAAACTCTGCTTAGTTTTAGTAAGCACCACTTTAAGAAGCCCGGTTATAAAAAAAATACACATGTATTTATTTATATTATAGCAAATATGCATTATTATTATTATTATTATTATTATTATATTATTATTATTATTATTATTATTATTATTATTATTATTATTATTATTATTATATGAACAAAATATGTTAGCTTGCTTGAAAGCGTGCAAAAGAACCTTTTCTACAGACTCACTTGGGAAGCGGCAAAAATGCATTTCATAGCTGACCGAACGCCACCTTACAAAGAGTGCGACTTCGAGAAAACAAGCTGTTCGATATAAACCTAACTACCAGCGTGCCCGCAAGTGACGCAGATAACATAAATCGTATTAAGAAAGGTTTGTTAAATATATGTTTTTCTTTGTTTCTTGCTTCTAGATGTCTAATTTTGTTTATGTTTCACATTCAATCACTTTAAGATTCGCTAATACTCACAAAACACAGTTTAGAAGAATGGTCGCTTTATAGTGAACTTTCGGGTTACTTTATTTTAGAACTAAATCGATTGAGGTCCGATTCATGGTTGCGAAGTAATTTCGGTTTAACGAAGGTCGTGTCGGAAATGAGTGCATGTTCAGCTAAGATCTTGTTTTACTTTATCAAACGTATTACTCGTGTTACTTTACACATATTATAAAATAGTTACTTGTATTGCAACAAAGAGCGAGCGCCAGCCATTATGCATATAGTGTGGTGATTACAAAAATCAGCATACGAATACAGCAGCGAAGCAATGGGCATGTCTCAGCCGACACATCGATTCCCGTCTAGATAAGGACCATTGAGGTGTAGTTGTTCACTTTGTCAGCCCTTAGAATCACCTAAGAAAAACCGTGATTTTGGAGTGCATGCGCGTGGGTAATGTGCAGGTGTTCAACAGCAAGAAATGTGTGCAATTTTAATTGTGCATTTTATTACAATTAAGAAAGCACACGGGCAAGGAATTCCGCCTGAGTTCCTTTTTTTCGTCAAAGATCTCTCTAATTTACTGAGTTGCTATACTTAGCGCAATCTGCAGAAGAGATCGGCCGGGGGATAGCGTCGGGATATTTGTAAAATGTTTGCCTAATAGAATCTTTTCACAGTATATGTGTAGGTAGCTCAGGCGGTTATGTCTAGGCGGTGCGCTTGCACATTAAAAATGGTCGAAGCTTTGAAAGATTTGTGATCGCATTCCACTTGTCTCAATTAAGTTAACACTTAAATTGCTTTATTTTTTTTTATTTATGATCTAGCTTTATATTGGACAGTGGTATTATTACTTATATTACCGTTCTTATAAAACATGGTTAAATAAAAATTTAATATTGCTACTTGTATTACCATTGCCGTTGGTTTGCTGTCGCGTTTCGCAGCATTTCGTTGCCGTTGACGATTCAGACTGCGTCGGCAGCCTCAATAGTAACAACAATCTCTGACTGCGGCATTGCAAGTGTCGCGTGCACTGTGATACTTGTTCGTTCGCACCGACATTTCACATCGACGCGCAGAGAGACTGCTAAACCTAGACGCTAACTACCAGAGTAATGCAGATCGAGACTCTCACATAATTATTGTGACACATAATAAGGACCATGTTATGTAACTGTTATGATAAAAGAAATATTTTTATGATAAAATATTTTAATCATTCAATAAATGAGAGGACCCGGAGCGGCGGCGGAAGAGCCTGAGAAGCGACTCGAGAAGAAAGACGAGAGTTGGAACGATCAAGCAATAGCCCTTCTCCAAACGATCGACAGTTCCGCACGCTCACACCGAACCTATAATTAACGTTATCGTGTCGTTCTTTTTGTGAGCGAAACCCAAGTACGTCCTACCGTGTAGCGCTAGTGTGGCGGCGTGGTCTAGGGGTGGACTAGTGCGCTAGTCATGGTTATCATCTACCGGGGTGTCGCCGGTTCGATTCCTGCTAATGTTGATCGAATTTTCTTTGAGCGATGCTTATTGAGAATAGATAATAAACCATACCGCTGAGAGTCAGCGGCCGTCCTGCCACAAGGACTGATGGGGAAACCCTAGATAACATGTGCTACCCACGGTGCATTGAAGATATACCTCAGGTTAAGTTCCAAGCCCGTAGGAGACGGAGGATGGTCTAGAATTAAAAACAATCTCCTTAAAAATGCTGTATTTATTTTTTTACCGTATAGCGCTTATTCTGTCAGCAGAGCATGACACGTAGAAGTCAGAAGCAACCAGCAACATCATGGTGTGAGAAATAAACCAGCGACATTTTGGTGTCAGAAAAAAGGAACGAACATTTTCATGTCAGAATAAAAGAAACACCATTTTGGGGTAACAAGAAAACGAACGTAATTTTGGTCTCAGAAGTATTCCAGCGACATATTGGTGTTAGAAGTAAAGGAACACCATTTTGGTGTCAGAAGTACAAGAGCCGCATTTTAGTGGAAAAGAATGGCAAAACCTGCTCTACCGAGAGTGAAGTGAACAGTTTTCGATATCGTGAGCGCACTTCATACGGCTGCTTCGACGGGCTATCGGCGGAATGCCGAACCAAGAAGACGTCCAAACTCAACTGGAGTCTAAACAGAATGGGCTAGCGAAACTCGTGAGTCTCAGGAAGCCCATCCAAGCCGCATTATCAAAGAAGCAGAAAGCAGTATCCGAGCTAAGCAGAGGGGACCCAACAGATCCGAATCAAAAAGACCGTGCGTACACCCTCCTAATTTCCTTCAAAGAAACCCGTCAGAAAGCTTTTCAATTTAAACGCTGAAATCAACACTGCTGTCGCCACTGCTATTCACACTTCGAAAGTACTGTACAGTTTAACTGCACGAAAGTCTCCATTCCGCCGGCGCGTCTCTCCGATTCACTACTATATGTGAACAAGCTAAAACCAGAACTACCAAGACTAGCATTATCACCGCTCTTTAACCAGGTATCGCTCTCCAACCATGCTATCCAGTCCAGAAGTCTCCTCATGCTGAAGTAGATCTGTCAAAGTCGCCAGGTGCCCCTCAGTTCCAGCGTTGATATGAATTGCTGCGAAATTATCCAGGGAGTATTGTATCAATATACTAGGAAATATTAAACTAAGATTCCACGGAATATTAAACTAAATTTGACAGTCTCCAATATTATCAAGATTATTAGCTGGTAATAATTATAATCTAGAGGATTATTTGGACCCCGGCCAGATGTTAAGTATACCTGCCATGGAAGGAAGCGCACTCATAAAACGTTGTAAAAACTCCACCGCTTTTAGGCATGCTGCCCTTAAAGCATCTAGCATTGGACTTTAACACCCATCGCGTTCCGTTCTAGCTGCTTTTACATACAAACGAATACGACATTTTATTCAGGTCTTTAGCTGAATTTATATTTAAAAAAAAAATGCCTCCTAACTTCGAGACTATAAACGAAGTAACTACGTCGAAGAGTGAGCTCCCTCGGTTAACGCATTTTGGCAAGCTATTACAGTTTAGAGCCTTATGTCCGGATTCGCCGCAATTTTGCAGGTTACCTCGCTCCCGCGCAGTGCAGCAATATGATCCAGTCTCTGGCATCGACAAAAGACATCGGCGCTTCCTTGTTGTAACTTTTAAAACCTTATGAGCGTTGCACGCTAGAAAAACTTCGTTTGATGGTACTCTAGCAAACTGCAGCAGGACCCTGTGCGTGAGAGTTGTGCGAAGTACGTCTTCCAACCGATTTTTAGCACTGCTCTCTTGACTTAAAAATCACCGCAGCTACTTTCAGAGGTGATCATATCTTATCTTCAGTAAAGTCACAGTTGACCTTAGTGATCCTGGCCTACTTATGTGCCAGTTCTCGGTCCTGTTTGGTTACCGGGATGCCGAGAAGATTTGTAAGCTCCATAACCTTCTTCGCATCGTCTAACCTGACTGTCTCTACATAAATTACACCGACGTTAGATTCAGGCGTGGAGTGGGGGTGCAGTTTAAATATTAAATGCAAATAATGAAACGCTGCATAAGAAAAGGCAAACCGCCCTGAAGCGATTCATTCATTAATTTAGTTAGCCACCACTTGTTCTCTTCACGTCGCTCTCCACTACAACACGAAATAATCCATTCGCGATCTTCATAGCCCTTTATTGAATAGCGACAAGTCGCCCAACTTGTCACTTTTGCAATTTTCTTTGCCGTGCTTCTGTTACCCACCTAACACCATCCTTCTTTAATCACAGTTTCATCACAAACTTCAGCGGCTGTGTCTTGGATATCACCACTATCGGTAGTTGCAGTCTGACGGCTCATTCGGTCCACTCGTTATCACCGACCTTGCTTTGGTCGAACGTCAGCCTGTTTGCATCGGTCTCATATACTATAAATGCACCAGCCATAAATGACACGCAACTAACCGCGTTTGCCATTTTTTCTTCGTCCTTCGCTCGCGCAAACTTTAGTAGTAGCGTCATTCACCAGCGCGGCCCTAGATCGAGTGGCCTCATGAGGCGTTGTCGCCTCCATCTAGGCCCACTTGTGTTGAAGATAGATCAGCTGAGCAAGCGGGGTACAACAGAAATAATGGGTAAGTACCACGACGGTGAGCTATTATCCGTCGGAGACGGGATTCCGGATACACGCTAAGTATAGGGTGCATATGCGCTTTCGTACAATCACATTAGCGACTGGTACAAACACATGAAACGCAAATATACGCTTCAGCAGCGCTCATAAACAGGGCACTTCAGGGTGCCTGAAGCCCATCGTAGCAGGTCTCCTACCCATGACTATTGGTCTCTCATTTAAACGCTGCCACTTTCCGAGTCTATTATGGGCTATCATCGCTATGATCCCGTTGTACTAGACGGAAGATGGCAGATCTCTCTTGACTAGCTATCATCCCATGTTTGTGGTCAATTACAACCCGAAGATATTTAAAAAGATTATGCTAATAGGGCCCAATTCGCCTGAGCTAGCCTTATTGAATCAGTCTAATATAATTTCAATGTGTGATCAGCTCTCGGAATGTTTCATTTATCTAAACTTTATACATTTAAAGATTGGACGTGACAACCTCGGTAGAGCAAACGCTGTTGCTGACGACAAAACGATTTTCTTTCGAGTTGGCCCAATTCGCCTGGGCTAGCCTTATTGAATCAGTCTGATATAATTTCAATGTGGGATCAGCTCTCGGAATTTTTCATTTATCTGAACTTTATACATTTAAAGATTGGACGTGACAACCTCGGTAGAGCAAACGCTTTTGCTGACGACAAAACGATTTTCTTTCGAATTGACCCATCTGGCATTATCGGTTGGAATTATCGGTGACACACATAACTCGATCGTCCGGGTCGAAGTAGTTATTCAAACCTTGGCAAACACTGGAAATACCAAAATACAATGCATTACTGTTTAGCCCGGCCGGAGGACTGTCACATGCGCCAGACGGATTTCGGCTTGACCTCAGTGCTGTAGATCGCTTCCAGGGGGGTAATTCTTTAGAAGAATCGGTTACGATATCCTCATCTAGTCAATTTAGGGCCTAAATGTTATGCTGTAAGTGACACGCACATAACAATTAGTGGCTCTTACTAAGGGCTTGTTGATGATCGTTCACAACGCCCTGTTTCTGCCAATCATCTGATATGGTCTCCTCCTATATAAAGGGGCTTTGTGTGACGGCATCCTCCGTAGAGCGAAGGGTATACAAAATAACGCGCTACGGGCCATCTTATCTAGACGGCGACACGAGCCTAGCTCTTTCTCACAATTTATTTCCTAGGTTATATGTGCTGAGGGTAGTAGCTACACTCGCCTATACCCGCAAAACGCCTATCCTTCCGTGAAATTGCTGTGAGCGACCTAGTTATTACTCACGACCTTTTACCTAAGTTATATATATATATATATATGCTGAGGGTAACGTCTCTCGCCTACAACGCCTAAACGCCTATCTCTTCCTGAAATTGCAATCCCAATTGCTCCTATATCAGTACGGCCATTGAAATCAGCCTCATTATTCCAGGTACCCTAAGCTCGTAATAAATTAAGCTCCCATATACTTTTTTTATGTTTACGCCACTATGTTATCGAGCACTTAAGGGTTATGTAATATAGTTCCGCTAATATATAATACAAATCCCGCAATAAGTGATCAAGGGGTCAGCGCGCGCCAGTGTATATATGTGCCTGTAGTGCTTCAAATACTAGCATGCATAAGTACGTGCGAAAAATCTCGCGTTATCGCAAATGTCGCGATGACAGGCATTGTAAGAGCGGCTACTGTTAGACAGAATGTCTCTCCAAACAGAACATCTTAGCGTATCGTGCTCTTCCCAACACATACTCTCCTCCGAGACGACAGTCACATATGAAATATGGTTAAACAAGCTGGTTTACTAAGAATACTGTCCTGGCTGTTACGATACTTATTAAGCGTTTGTGAAGCTGTATCTAATTGTAGACGGTGATTTTAAAAGAAGGTCATACAATAAAGAGTATTAGCATAGTAACACCAGCCGCAAATAGTTGATAGCCGCCAAATGAGAAAGCCAAATGACAACGAAAGTGACGAGATGAGGGCGCAAGACGGCGATGTAGGATTTGTATGCAGGGGGATACCCAGGCGTCTTGCTTAGCTAAACCTAGACGATTTAGTTGACGACTGTGTCAGATTTAGCATCGACTTAATACAGGTGTAGTCGAGCTGTGGCCAGAAAACGTCATTGTATTTTTTGCTAAAATCTAATGCCGTAGACGCGTTTAGTGTCAGACAGTGCTTAGGTAGCAACAGTTTAGTTGTTCTTAGAACTTGCTAATGCAGTAATTGTGCGGTGTGAGCCTCCGTGACCCTCTTCTAGAGTTTATTTCACTGTTCACCTTTTCTGAACTTCCTGCGTCTTTAGATGCTCTGAGAACGTTCCGTGTGACAGACGTAAAATATTTGAGTTTGCTATTCTAGAGATAGTTGTCAATCTATGTCTGGACTGAGTTCTCGCTCGTGTTTTGTGAGGCGCGTACGTGAGTACATGTGACAATTCAAACGGGCTCTATGTCTTTCAGCAAGCCAGAGATTTAGCTCGTGTCAAGCAGTAACAGTCAAGTTTCCACTTGGCACTTCCACTTGACATAATGTTTGTTGAATATTTGTCTGTCTTACAACTGTATCTTGAGGATGTGTAGTCTCTAAGTGTATGTGGTTTATGACATAGTGCGACCTCGACCTCGTCAGAAGCCTTAAACTCATTATGTATTATTTATTGACTTTTTTGGAAGCGGCTGTCGTTGTGAGAACATTATTTTTACAAACCGACTGATGACTGGCAACGTTACAGGTGCACTTTGGTCTTGTCTTATATAAGGAGTATCAAAAGGTATAATGACAACCTAATATGAGTTTCAGGGATCTACAGATTCTATTCGAGTGCGCTACACCTACCGTATATATATATATATATATATATAGATAATAATAACTATATAAGAGATAATACTATCTATATATTAATATATATATATATATAAAATATATATATATCTAATTCTATATATTATAATTATATATCTTAATCTATATATATATATCTATATTATCTATATCACCATATTATTCCTATATATTATCTCTCCCTATATATCTCTATCTCTCTCCCTATCTCTCTATCACTATCTCTCTATTTTTCTCTCTATCTCTTATATCTATCTCCATCTATTATCTAATATATAATATATACATCCGGTCCGGTGGCGACAGCTGATCGGTCGTATTCACATCGAGCTCCGGCTAATTCGTGCCATACCTCGCGTATTTGTAGTTGATTAACACGGAACTCGTCACAGACCATCGTGAAGACTAGTGCGACTGACCTGCCGAACAACACCTGGCAGTTCAGCATATGTTGCTAGTTATTAGCAATATATAGTTAAATCGTGTGTGTGTGCGTTCGTTCTGGTGGCGATCTACCATTGCGTGTAGATCGCTTGTGTTTTAACATCTACAACACAGTGAGTTTTTTGGTATATGGTTGTGAAGGAGTGCCCAGTAGATAGAGTTTAACGATAATTCCGAAAAGGGTAAGGTTCATAGTGAATCTCTTGGTAACTACTGAGGAATCCGCACTTTTATGAGCTTATATCCCGATTGTTTACATTCTATCCCAGACAGGCGCTTCGGCGGTCTTATGTGTCCCGTACAGCATATCGAACATATGACTGTGTAGGCACGGGAGGGACGTAAACAGGTCTTAATCGTTCTAAACTTAATATATGTACATATGCGAAAAACATCTGTGCATACTTGTGCTAGAGATCGTTCATAACATATATCTTATATATGTTGATATAGTGCGAAACACTGCACGTATCTAGAGCCTTGTAAGATAACTTATTTTATATACAGGACTCTATTGGCGATTATATAGCATAAGCTCTTAATTATCTACTGGGTGCATTTTAACGTTTATTACGTTTGTTTCATAACCAAATTACTATATTATAATCTCACACCGAGCACGCACACATTTTATGCTACTGGAAATACTGGAACTTTTCGATCAGTCCCATACACAGATGGGTGCTTGAGTGATTAAAGTGAACGTTGAGGAAAAAAGGGAAAGGAAAGGAGAGAGAAGGAAGGAGGAGATGGACCCCTTTAAGGGGGCGGGGCTACAAAGGTCCCCTGTAGAGAAGGAGTGCCGCGCAGGGCATAATAACCCTGAGAGCGATGATGTGCAGGCAGACAGCGCAGGAGCGAGCGCAGCGGAGGGAGGTTCTAGGTCAGAGTCTCCCACGGTGCAAGCTCACGAGAAGCTCCATGAGGATAGCGAGGATGGAAATCAAGGTGCTCTGCCATCTAGGATGGCTGGCGTGTCCACGGAGCGCGAACAAAGTTGCGCAACAACTTCTGGAGCCAAGAAAAGAATGGCAGAGGGTTCGCCGGAGGGCGCACAGGCGACCCGCAGAACCCCTGCGCACATACTTGAACTAATTAAGGAGAATAGAGTGACAAAGAAGAATAAAGGATCATCAGTGCAGACAAATGACGTTCCGGCAAATGTCGACGAAGCACTCGAGAAACTTGATAAAGCTGCAGGCGTGCTCGCAGAGTTACGACGCCTGCACCCGACAACGTCGGGTGATATTAAAAACGCTATCAAGAGATTAGAACTCGTAGCCTGGTGGGCATGCGAAAAAGAAGAGCAGAGAAAGATTAAGGACACTAAAATAATTGAAAGCTTACGCGCAGAGCAAGCACAACTGAAAGAGCATAACGCGGAGCTTATAAAGAAGCTCGAGAAGACAAAAAAACTCCCTGAAGAAGACAACGCAGACTGGCAAGAAGAGTACACAAAGCTCGTGGAGGCATGCGAAGAAAGGGACAAGAGGCTAGCTGAAAGCAAGAGCATGCTGGACGAAAAGGGCAAGCTGCTAGCAGATTACAAGGCAAAGCTTGATGAGGCGAGGCGACTGCACAGTTTGAATACTTACGCAGACTTATCGCAAGAAGGGCGTTTCACGATAGAAAAGCCAACGTGTAAACGGTGCAACAGGGAGATCGAAGCGGAGCATCTAAAACAGCTGAAAGACGCTGAGGTAGCTAGGCAGATCGTTGAAGCCTTAGCAACGAATACAGATGAAGACATAGTAGCTCTAATTTCCAAGGAGTGGCCTGAAGCAACCTTCCAGAGTACAACGCTGGTAAAAAGAAACATTACCGAAGTTAGAGAGATCAGGGCCATGCTTGTGGCACACGGATCGGCCAAGGATAGGGAAATCGCCAATAAACTTTCCGCGCAGTACCCATCAATCGGGGCCGCTGTGGATATGCAGCCTGGCAGTGTCGCGGTACTAAGAAGCAGCGACGTTATGGAAGTAGAAGATTGCGGTAACGGTCAAGAAAAGCATGCTCGCACAGAAACGCAGGGCAAAGCCAGAATACTCGTCGTGGGCGTAGCGGCGCAGGCGGACACGCCAAAAAGTTTCCTAAATATGTTGGCGAAGGTTATAGGCCGATGTACAGCGCTCTCGGGCGAGGAACTTCCAACGCTGCACATTTCAGAGGAATGGGAAGGCCCCTCAATCAGAAAAGCAGTAGAAGCTTGCTGCAGAAGAGTAAATGGCAAGGTGGAACTGGCAGCCAGAAAGGGTCTAACCCCTGACCTAGCACGGACCACGCCCCGAGGGCGACAGGAGGTTCTAGGACAAAGCACAGTAAGGATCAAGGTCAAGGAAGGGGAATCGCTTGAAGAAACACGTCGACATATCAGCGCATTCGTCAAACCCCAGGAGGCCGGGGTGAGGATGGGCCGAGTAACTGAAACAAAGGACGGAGATCTAATCATTAGGATCTCAGAGACCAGGCCGGGCGGAAGAGCCACCTTCGCGGACGCCATCAGAAACGGTGCCGCGCGAGAGGTTAGTGTCCGCGATACTCAGGGCGCCAACACGACTCTAGTGCTGTGGGACGTCGATCCCTTCATGGACTCGGTCAAAATCAAAAAGGAGCTTAGAGACAAGCTGGGGCTCCCGGAAGAGGTCAGCATCCGCACTGAAGATCCTAGACGCGGAGAAAAGGGAGGGTGGAAATGTCTAGTCACCCTACCGAGGGCGGCCGCAAAGAGGCTACTGGCCCTAAAGCGGTTTACTCTTGGGAACTATATGTGCAGGCCTGAGGAGTGGATCAACCTCCCCACGTGTTATAATTGTCAGAAAATCGGCCACCTAGCTAGAGAATGCAAGGGCCCTAAGGCAGACGCTCCGAGATGCTTTAGGTGCGGAGAAAGCGGTCACATGATCCGAGAGTGCACAAAGCAAACGGCACACTGCGTCGAATGCGAGAGTGACGGACATTCAGCCAGTTCCATGGCCTGTCCAAAGTACAAGAAGGCTGTAGAGGACAAGAAGCAGGCTGCGTTGGACAAGATCACACAAAGTAAAGAGCAAGCAACCAAGGAGAGAGAAGCAGCCAGCCGGAAGCAGCTCCGAAAGGAAGCTCGCAGAGTTGTCACGGACGAGGAAGGATGGAGCACAAAGGGTGGTACCGGAAACCGTTCGGTAAACGCGACCGCCAACGACGGTTTCAAATCCGACGCCTTTGGAGCAGGAGATCCAACCACAGCCACAAAATAACAAGTCCGATCAAAGTCATCCAGGTTAACTGCAATAGAAGCCGCCACGCCCATACGATGGTGGAAGACATCGCAGCAAAACAAGGAGCGGCAATCGTTCTCGTTAGTGAGCCTAACGTTACATTGGGGAAAACCAAAACAGAATGGATAATGGAGACAAGCAAGTACAAAAATGCGTGCATAATAATCCGGGACAGCTCGATACAACTAAGAAAGCAGGGCGCCGGCAGCGGATATGCCTGGATCGAAGTAGAGGGAGCAGGCCGAGTATACTCGTGCTATATAAGCCCTAACTGTTCCATACAGGAGTTCGAAGCATACCTAGATGATCTGGCTGTCTCGATGCAAAAAGATAGAAGTAATGACGAGAGCATAGTACTAGCCGGAGACTTCAATTCTGCCGCTGAGTTGTGGGGGTCAGCCCGTACGGATCGCAGGGGGCAGCTCCTGATGGACTGGATGGCCGCCAACAACCTGACTGTGATAAACGACGGCGCGGAACCAACTTTCCAAAGAAACGGACAAGAGTCTTTTATCGACATCACCTTGGCCAATGAGAACACAGCACAGGCGATCGAAGGCTGGAAGGTTCTCGCAAGAGAAGAGAATCTCAGCGATCACAATTGCATCGAATGGGTTCTCGAGGCGGTAAAGTCTCAACCACCACGGAAACCAGGTATCCCTCGGCGTAAGCTTAAGAGTGAAGACGCCTTTAAGAAGGCCTTGCAGGCCGAAATAGCAAAATGTGATAGCCTGCAAGACATAGCAAGCTACAGAAAAGTGGTTCAAAGAGCATGGGAGGTGGCCAGTACGCTAGCCATACATCCCAAAAGAACGGGGGTAGTAGAGCCAAATTACTGGTGGAACGAAAGGATCAAAGATGCTCGCAAATTATGCATGCAGTTAAGGCGGAAGCTTAAAGAGGCTAAGGGAAGTGCCAATACCCATGTGATATTAGCAGAATATCGTGAAAGCCGAATTATATTAAAGCAAGAGATAGTGAGAAGCAAGAAAGAAAGCTGGAGGGCGTTCCTAGCTGAACTGGACGGCGATCCATGGGGACGGCCCTATAAGCTAGTGCGGGGAAGCTTTGCTAAACCAAAGGTAGACATCGCAGCTGAGGTGAAAGAAGAAATATTGCGGAATTTATTCCCACGTCACGAGGACTTCAACAGGAAGATGTACGAAATGGTTAATAAACAGAGCACAAACAAATGCTCAGAAATACCTGAAGTTACAGTCGCGGAAGTGACAGCCGTGGCAGGCAGAATAAAGACAGGCAAAGCACCGGGACCTGACGGAATCCCACCGGCGGTAATTCGCTACCTGTGCAAAGAGTTCCCAGACTTCGTGGCAGATGCCGCAACAAAGCTGCTTCGTGAGGGGAGGTTCCCGAAAGAGTGGAAAAAAGCGGAGGTGGTATTGGTTCCAAAGGGCAGTGGGGGATATAGACCCATTTGCCTTCTGGACTCACTGGCGAAATGTTTTGAGGCAATCTTTGAGGAAAGGTTAAGAAACTTCGCGGAGGAAAACGGCCTTCTCTCGGACTCACAGTACGGATTCCGCAAGCATAGGTCGGCCCTTACTGCGATACACAGGGTTATCTCAGATGCTGAAAGGCTACATAGCTCGACACCGCAAACCAGGGACCTGTTTATGGCGGTTATGCTTGATGTGCGAAACGCTTTTAATAGTCTTCCCTGGAAAGTAATCTTAGATACCCTACATAAGAAGGGCGTCCCGCCCTACTTGGTAAAGCTCACATCCAGCTACCTACAGGATAGAGTGATCTCCTGCGCTGGGGTTTCATTCCAAATGACAGCGGGAGTTCCGCAGGGATCGATCATTGGCCCGTTACTATGGAACATTGCCTATGACGATGTACTAAGGCTGCCAGGACTCCCAGGAGGGGTCCACCTGCAGGCCTATGCGGATGACCTAGCAATTATGGTCAAGGCCCGAACAGCAGAGGAATTAGAGCTAGCCGCTAACAAATCGCTCAAGGCAGTCGAAAGATGGATGGAGAAAGCTGGACTGGAACTAGCTCCTGAGAAGTCAGAGGCAGTGCTGCTCATAGGAAGAAAGCACTGCAGAGAGATTAACCTACGACTGCAGGGAACAAGTATAATATTCAGCAAGGAGGTGAGATACCTAGGCGTCCAACTAGACCGGGGACTCACAGGAGTGCCTCACCTAAAGAAGGCAATCAAAAAGGCAAGCAAAGCGGCAAACGATATCGCCAAAATCCTGCCAAATATCTACGGACCTAGCAGAACCTTAAGGAGAAGGCTGATCATGTCAGTGGCGGAATCCATCGTCCTGTACGGTGCACCGGTATGGTTCAAAAAGAAGTGCGGAGAAATACATCGAAAAGGCCTACTCAGAAGAGCCCAACGGGTACCGGCTCTTCGCATCACACAGGCCTACATGACCGTGAGCACGGCGGCAGCTTTGGTTCTGGCAGGGACTCCGCCCTGGGACCTCAAAGCAGATGAAAGACGAAGACTGTGGGAGCGTGGTCCAGATAGAACTACAAAGGAAGCAAAGGAAGAGGAAGCGAAAGTAACACTTCTGCGATGGCAGGCGGAATGGGAGAGCATCAGGAAGAACGAGGCGGGAGCCAAGGTCCGTGATCTGATACCGAACATCGAGAAATGGCTGAATAGGCCCGGAGGTGACATGGACTTTTTCCTAACGCAAATAGTCACCGGTCACGGAGAATTCCAGTCCTATTTATACAGGATTGGTAAGGCGCCTTCGGACACGTGCATGTTCTGCACGCTGGGCGTTGAAGATGACGCGGCACATACTCTCTTAGAATGCCCGTGCTGGGAAGAGGCTAGACGTAAGGCAAGCAACAGGGTGAGAGATAGTTGGACGAACGCGGGTGCCCAGAGACCTAAACACCCTCTCGTGCTCCCGAGAGATGGGCTAGCCCAATTCATGGATTTCATTTGCTCGGAACCAGCAGCATGGACCCTTGGAGCAGCGGTTGCGCGAGAGGTGCTGACGGAGAAGAAACTATGCGAGACGCAGAGAAGAGCGAGTTACGACAGGATTAGCGCAAGAAGAGGAAATTCTCTCTCCTCACAAGGCACGCCAGCCGGAGAGCAGACTTCGCCAAACAAGCAGGCGAACGTGGTTAGATAGTCCGGATGTCACCCCCACGGCCCATAGTACTATTAAACGAAGATCTGGGCTGTGTCAAGGGCGTTATGAGAGGCAGGTTTTAGTGGGTAGGGGCGCGGACCATCGCGCCGAGTCCCACACACCAGACTAGAGGTCTGACGGTGCGTAAATTAGCATTTCCTCTTCTCTTAAAAAAAAATATATATATATATATATATATATATATATATATATATAAATATATATGTTTTATATATATATTTTTTTTTTTCACTCTTTTTTTTTTTTTTTTTTTTTTTTCCTCTCGCTTTTTTTAATCTCGCCAGCGTCAACCAATCCCTCTTCTACTGGCCAGCTTGTCTGTCTGTCAATCTATCTGGCTAGTGTGTTTTGTATTTTGTGACCTGTCGCGGCATAGGCATGCCGAAATTTGTGATTACTGGTCAGGATAAGCCACCTGATTCGCTGGATATATCACGGCTGAGGGCGGTTACTGCGTGTGTTGAGAATAATACGACGGCAGCTGGCAATCCAACAGAGGCGCCTGCATCGCCCATGCCCGACGGTGAGATAGAGTACACTGCCACCGGCAACGACGACGGCAGTAATGTGTTACCGCATGATCGCGTTGGCTGCAAGCGGCGCAGGCAATCTGGTATCGAAGAGACAATAAGCGGACCACACGGGCTAGTGGACTCCGAAGGTTTCACAAAAGTGGTTTCGCGGAAGGAGAAAGCCACTATTTCACGCGAGCAACGACAGCTTAATAAGCTTCGGTGTGACATCGAAGCCGGGACAATTAACCTGTTTAAGGTAACCTTTCGAAGACAACCAACCGTCGAGTCGGACGCTATGTCATTTTCTGAAGGTTCAATGCTTACGATCTTCAAAGAGATCTACGCCGTGTCACCAGGGTGTAAAATTTCTGGTGATACCCAGTCAATCGCGGTCTGGGTAAAAGACTTAAAGAGCGTCAATACGCTACTTTGTGTGTCAAGCCTAGGAGGGTGCCCCGTATCGGCTGCTTGCCCGGCCGTCACCTCATTTAGCGCCAGGATTGAGGGGGTCAGCCCAGTTTTCACCGAAGGCGAAATTGCCGGCGAACTGGCGGAACACGGAGTTATCCAAGCGCGTCGACTATATCGTTCGTCTGCAAGCGGGAAGGTGCCGCTGACGAAGGTAATCCTTACCTTTTCTCGCCAGCCCCCCGCGTCCGTCTTTCTCGGCCACAGATCTCACCCAGTTATCCTGGAGCCGAGCCAAGCAAGGATCTGCTTTAAATGCTTGAAACCTGGACACCTCGCTGACAAGTGTCTAGGAAAAAAGCTTTGCAAGAACTGTGGAGGCCCGGATCATACCGCCGAGTCCTGTCGTAACAGTCCAAAGTGCGTGAATTGCCAGGGACCTCACCGGGCGGGATCCGCTCTCTGCCCGCGGCTGGCTTACTTGCGTGAGAAAAGCAAAATTATGTTAGAGGGTCGCATGCTCCAGCAGGTCAGAGCAGATTACCCCGAGGCGGTCATCGGCGAAGCTGTACGTTGTCCTCCGGCTTCCGCCCAAGAGGATCCGTCGTCCGCAGTACAGGGCCCCACTTACGCAACCGTGGTTAGGGGGATTTCGCCAGCAGCTGGGGTCGAGCCGCAGGTCGTTCTACCCAAGCCGCAACCTATACCGAGGCTTCAAAAGAAGAAGCGCGGCTACAGGTCGCCAACGAGCAGGACCCGTCGCTACAACCACTCGAAAAAGGCCCCGAGAGCAAGTAAGACCCGCTCAAGCGCCGGCACCGGTTCGTCGCTCTCAGGGCTAGCTGATCTTCTACAGGGAATCAGACCAGAATTATCTGCGGTGTTGAGGTCTTTAGAGGAAGCATTGCGACCTCTGATGGGACTGCTTTCTGTAGTGGGCAAGTTAAAAGGTCTAGCCTTGTAATGACAGACCACGGCGACAACACGCCTAACCGCGGGCTCGCCAGCCCGCGGTCCGGGCAGTCGGACCCCAACAGGGCCCCCTGCCCAACCTGCGGGCTTTCGTTTACACGAAGAGGTCTACGTCGACATATAACGACCAAGCACGGAGGGGTTGCCTACAACATTAACGATGAGTCACGGCCCTCAAACTCTCGGTTTACCGCGGATGGATTAATCGGCGTTATTCAAGACGTCTTTCGCCGCTGGAGGTTGGTCCGCATTTTGCCAAAGTCAGTGCGTAGGCAAGTAGCCGAAGAGTTTACTAAGGTCCTGTGCTCAGTCGCAGAGAACAACGACAACACGGCCTGGCTTTCCCTCTTCTCTTTCGCGCCCGTTGTCCTCCGCCTCCCCGATGGTGGGAAGGATGACCGGTCATTGGCGGTTATTGTCCGGAAGAACCTTCGCGACTTTGCTCAGGGGAAACGGTTTGACGATGGCAGTAGTCGTCTTTCAAACGTGCGTCCCCGACAGCGGACAGTTGATACCGTCCGGCTAGCCATTACCAAGCTTTCGGAAGGCGACATCTCTTCGGCGGCCAGGGTCCTAATCTCAGAAGACACGCTGGCGCAGAAGCCTAGCGAGACGGCTTTGCTCTTGGAGAAGCACCCGCCCGCGCCGTCACCTCTGTCCTGGCCCAGCCCTCCTCAAGTGCCCTTGCCATCAACCACATCAGCCGACAATGTTCGATCTGCCATAAAAACGTTTTCGCGAAGTTCCGCCGCGGGCCTTGATTTCATCAGACCACGGCTTCTACAAGACCTGCTGTCCCCCGCTTTAGGAGCTGTCGCCGACCGCCTTGCGGCCGCCCTCGCCAAAGTCGTTGATCTTCTTCGCTGGGGCTCGCCGCTCTCCGAATGGCGACCACTCATCTTTGGGGCCCGACTTTTCGCCCTCAAGAAGAAAGACGGCAGCGTGAGGCCCATCGCATGCTCATCTGCAATCCGGAGGCTAGCGGCAAAAATCGGCATCTTTGAGAACAAAGCAGACATCTCATGTGCTCTTGGTGACCATCAGCTTGGGTTTGCGACACCGGGAGGATGCGAGGCCGCAGTGCATTCGACTCGGTCCTTTTTGGAGTCACGCTCTGAAGCTACCCTTGTGGTCAAGCTTGACTTCAGGAACGCGTTCAACAGTATTCGAAGGGACCATTTGATGAGCGCGGTGAAAGCTTGGGCCCCGAGCATGTTCCACCAGGTGGAGCTTGCTTATAAGGAGCCATCCTGCCTTCTTCTGCCGCACGATGTCATAATGTCGCAGACTGGAGTACAGCAGGGCGACCCGCTGGGCCCGCCGCTGTTCTGCCTGGCAGTCAAAGAGTTAGTTGACTCTCTCGAGTGCCCGCTTAACGTATGGTACTTGGACGACGGTGTACTGGGTGGCGCCCCCGATGCAGTTCTGAGGGACATCCACAGAATCATCGAGTTCGCTGAACGAAGCGGCCTGGCTCTAAACTCTGAGAAGTGTGAGGTCCATATTGTAGGAGGTGCTGCGGACTCTGAAGTGCTGGAGGCTCTCCCAGGGTGCAAGACTGTCGGCACGGATTTAGAGTTGCTGGGCGTACCTCTCTTCCCGCAAGGAGTTCCGGCTGCTCTCGAGAGGTGGCTGGCCAAGCTAGAAGATGCGATGTCACGCATACACTTGGTTGGTTCTCATCGAGGCCTCTTTCTTCTGAGATCCTCCTTTTCGGCCCTACGTCTCAACCACTTGTTTCGAGGTGCAGATTGTTCACTGGCTTCCGGACTTCTTGAACGACTTAACGACAGCATGCTGGCTACAGTAGAGGCGTTGCTGAACCTCAGTCTATCCACGGGTGCACGCCAACAAGCTCTACTCCCCGTACTTTGGGGTGGCCTAGGGTTACCTGATGCGACTGTTTTATCTGAGATAGCTCTGGCAGCTTCTCTACACAGGTCTATGCAGCAGGCTAGAACCCTCCTCGATTCGGCTGCCCTCACAGACTTAGAAGCCCGATTGGAAACAAGCCACCGTAGAGCAGTTGCCCTGTGCGGCCACGAGCCCGCTGAAGCTGGACACCAGAAAGAATGGTCAACAGCTCTATATGAGCAAAGGGTCGTAGACCTCATTGCGGGATGCACGACGGACGCCGACAAGGCCAGGCTGCGCGCCGTCTCCTCCAAGGGGGCGGGCGCATGGCTACACGCCATTCCCTGTGCCCGGATCGGGACCCTGTTAGATGATGAGTCGGTAAGGATTGCCGTCGGACTTCGCTTGGGAACAGACATTGTATACACTCATACCTGCGTCTGCGGAGACGTCGTCGGGCCAGACGGACGCCACGGGCTGTCCTGTATCGTCAGCGCAGGTAGGCGAGCAAGACACCAAGCCCTGAATGAAACCTTCAGTCGAGCTTTACGATCCAGTGGTCTGCCGTGCGTCCTTGAACCCGTCGGGCTAGACAGGGAGGGCGGCAAGAGACCTGACGGGCTGACCTTAACTCCGTTCGAGAGCGGATGCATGCTGGTTTGGGACGCGACAGTTACTGACTCATTAGCCCCTTCAATGGTCAGTGCTGGCGCGGCCCGGGCTAGTCATGCTTCGGCTCTCGCCGAGGCAAACAAAGCTAGAAAGTACCAGAATATCGGGTACTCGTACAAGTTTTATCCCTTTGCCTTCGAGACCCTTGGCGGGCCCGGTCCATCCACTCGAAGTTTGCTGCAAAAGGTCGGGAAACGCCTGATTCTAGCCAGCGGAGACAAACGAGCGGGTGATTTTCTCAGACAGCGCCTGTCGCTGGATGTGCAACGGGGCAATGCGGCCTCGGTTCGGGGCACTCTCCAGAAATGGCTGGTCCCTACTGGACCCCCCGTAACGGTGCACACGTTCGCAGGGACTCAAATGTCATGTTCCCACCCTGAATGATTGATTACATTGAATAAATCTATATATATATATATATATATATATATATATATATATATATATATGTATATATATATATATATATATATATATTATCAATATATATGTATATATATATATATATATATATATATATTTTTTTTTTTTTTTTTTTTTAAGAGAGGAGGAAATGTTAATTTACGCACCGTCAGACCTCTAGTCTGGTGTGTGGGACTCGGCGCGATGGTCCGCGCCCCTACCCACTAAAACCTGCCTCTCATAACGCCCTTGACACAGCCCAGATCTTCGTTTAATAGTACTATGGGCCGTGGGGGTGACACCCGGACTATCTAACCACGTTCGCCTGCTTGTTTGGCGAAGTCTGCTCTCCGGCTGGCGTGCCTTGTGAGGAGAGAGAATTTCCTCTTCTTGCGCCAATCCTGTCGTAACTCGCTCTTCTCTGCGTCTCGCATAGTTTCTTCTCCGTCAGCACCTCTCGCGCAACCGCTGCTCCAAGGGTCCATGCTGCTGGTTCCGAGCAAATGAAATCCATGAATTGGGCTAGCCCATCTCTCGGGAGCACGAGAGGGTGTTTAGGTCTCTGGGCACCCGCGTTCGTCCAAATATCTCTCACCCTGTTGCTTGCCTTACGTCTAGCCTCTTCCCAGCACGGGCATTCTAAGAGAGTATGTGCCGCGTCATCTTCAACGCCCAGCGTGCAGAACATGCACGTGTCCGAAGGCGCCTTACCAATCCTGTATAAATAGGACTGGAATTCTCCGTGACCGGTGACTATTTGCGTTAGGAAAAAGTCCATGTCACCTCCGGGCCTATTCAGCCATTTCTCGATGTTCGGTATCAGATCACGGACCTTGGCTCCCGCCTCGTTCTTCCTGATGCTCTCCCATTCCGCCTGCCATCGCAGAAGTGTTACTTTCGCTTCCTCTTCCTTTGCTTCCTTTGTAGTTCTATCTGGACCACGCTCCCACAGTCTTCGTCTTTCATCTGCTTTGAGGTCCCAGGGCGGAGTCCCTGCCAGAACCAAAGCTGCCGCCGTGCTCACGGTCCTGTAGGCCTGTGTGATGCGAAGAGCCGGTACCCGTTGGGCTCTTCTGAGTAGGCCTTTTCGATGTATTTCTCCGCACTTCTTTTTGAACCATACCGGTGCACCGTACAGGACGATGGATTCCGCCACTGACATGATCAGCCTTCTCCTTGAGGTTCTGCTAGGTCCGTAGATATTTGGCAGGATTTTGGCGATATCGTTTGCCGCTTTGCTTGCCTTTTTGATTGCCTTCTTTAGGTGAGGCACTCCTGTGAGTCCCCGGTCTAGTTGGACGCCTAGGTATCTCACCTCCTTGCTGAATATTATACTTGTTCCCTGCAGTCGTAGGTTAATCTCTCTGCAGTGCTTTCTTCCTATGAGCAGCACTGCCTCTGACTTCTCAGGAGCTAGTTCCAGTCCAGCTTTCTCCATCCATCTTTCGACTGCCTTGAGCGATTTGTTAGCGGCTAGCTCTAATTCCTCTGCTGTTCGGGCCTTGACCATAATTGCTAGGTCATCCGCATAGGCCTGCAGGTGGACCCCTCCTGGGAGTCCTGGCAGCCTTAGTACATCGTCATAGGCAATGTTCCATAGTAACGGGCCAATGATCGATCCCTGCGGAACTCCCGCTGTCATTTGGAATGAAACCCCAGCGCAGGAGATCACTCTATCCTGTAGGTAGCTGGATGTGAGCTTTACCAAGTAGGGCGGGACGCCCTTCTTATGTAGGGTATCTAGGATTACTTTCCAGGGAAGACTATTAAAAGCGTTTCGCACATCAAGCATAACCGCCATAAACAGGTCCCTGGTTTGCGGTGTCGAGCTATGTAGCGTTTCAGCATCTGAGATAACCCTGTGTATCGCAGTAAGGGCCGACCTATGCTTGCGGAATCCATACTGTGAGTCCGAGAGAAGGCCGTTTTCCTCCGCGAAGTTTCTTAACCTTTCCTCAAAGATTGCCTCAAAACATTTCGCCAGTGAGTCCAGAAGGCAAATGGGTCTATATCCCCCACTGCCCTTTGGAACCAATACCACCTCCGCTTTTTTCCACTCCTTCGGGAACCTCCCCTCACGAAGCAGCTTTGTTGCGGCATCTGCCACGAAGTCTGGGAACTCTTTGCACTGGTAGCGAATTACCGCCGGTGGGATTCCGTCAGGTCCCGGTGCTTTGCCTGTCTTTATTCTGCCTGCCACGGCTGTCACTTCCGCGACTGTAACTTCAGGTATTTCTGAGCATTTGTTTGTGCTCTGTTTATTAACCATTTCGTACATCTTCCTGTTGAAGTCCTCGTGACGTGGGAATAAATTCCGCAATATTTCTTCTTTCACCTCAGCTGCGATGTCTACCTTTGGTTTAGCAAAGCTTCCCCGCACTAGCTTATAGGGCCGTCCCCATGGATCGCCGTCCAGTTCAGCTAGGAACGCCCTCCAGCTTTCTTTCTTGCTTCTCACTATCTCTTGCTTTAATATAATTCGGCTTTCACGATATTCTGCTAATATCACATGGGTATTGGCACTTCCCTTAGCCTCTTTAAGCTTCCGCCTTAACTGCATGCATAATTTGCGAGCATCTTTGATCCTTTCGTTCCACCAGTAATTTGGCTCTACTACCCCCGTTCTTTTAGGATGTATGGCTAGCGTACTGGCCACCTCCCATGCTCTTTGAACCACTTTTCTGTAGCTTGCTATGTCTTGCAGGCTATCACATTTTGCTATTTCGGCCTGCAAGGCCTTCTTAAAGGCGTCTTCACTCTTAAGCTTACGCCGAGGGATACCTGGTTTCCGTGGTGGTTGAGACTTTACCGCCTCGAGAACCCATTCGATGCAATTGTGATCGCTGAGATTCTCTTCTCTTGCGAGAACCTTCCAGCCTTCGATCGCCTGTGCTGTGTTCTCATTGGCCAAGGTGATGTCGATAAAAGACTCTTGTCCGTTTCTTTGGAAAGTCGGTTCCGCGCCGTCGTTTATCACAGTCAGGTTGTTGGCGGCCATCCAGTCCATCAGGAGCTGCCCCCTGCGATCCGTACGGGCTGACCCCCACAACTCAGCGGCAGAATTGAAGTCTCCGGCTAGTACTATGCTCTCGTCATTACTTCTATCTTTTTGCATCGAGACAGCCAGATCATCTAGGTATGCTTCGAACTCCTGTATGGAACAGTTAGGGCTTATATAGCACGAGTATACTCGGCCTGCTCCCTCTACTTCGATCCAGGCATATCCGCTGCCGGCGCCCTGCTTTCTTAGTTGTATCGAGCTGTCCCGGATTATTATGCACGCATTTTTGTACTTGCTTGTCTCCATTATCCATTCTGTTTTGGTTTTCCCCAATGTAACGTTAGGCTCACTAACGAGAACGATTGCCGCTCCTTGTTTTGCTGCGATGTCTTCCACCATCGTATGGGCGTGGCGGCTTCTATTGCAGTTAACCTGGATGACTTTGATCGGACTTGTTATTTTGTGGCTGTGGTTGGATCTCCTGCTCCAAAGGCGTCGGATTTGAAACCGTCGTTGGCGGTCGCGTTTACCGAACGGTTTCCGGTACCACCCTTTGTGCTCCATCCTTCCTCGTCCGTGACAACTCTGCGAGCTTCCTTTCGGAGCTGCTTCCGGCTGGCTGCTTCTCTCTCCTTGGTTGCTTGCTCTTTACTTTGTGTGATCTTATCCAACGCAGCCTGCTTCTTGTCCTCTACAGCCTTCCTGTACTTTGGACAGGCCATGGAACTGGCTGAATGTCCGTCACTCTCGCATTCGACGCAGTGTGCCGTTTGCTTTGTGCACTCTCGGATCATGTGACCGCTTTCTCTGCACCTAAAGCATCTCGGAGCGTCTGCCTTAGGGTCCTTGCATTCTCTAGCTAGGTGGCCGATTTTCTGACAATTATAACACGTGGGGAGGTTGATCCACTCCTCAGGCCTGCACATATAGTTCCCAAGAGTAAACCGCTTTAGGGCCAGTAGCCTCTTTGCGGCCGCCCTCGGTAGGGTGACTAGACATTTCCACCCTCCCTTTTCTCCGCGTCTAGGATCTTCAGTGCGGATGCTGACCTCTTCCGGGAGCCCCAGCTTGTCTCTAAGCTCCTTTTTGATTTTGACCGAGTCCATGAAGGGATCGACGTCCCACAGCACTAGAGTCGTGTTGGCGCCCTGAGTATCGCGGACACTAACCTCTCGCGCGGCACCGTTTCTGATGGCGTCCGCGAAGGTGGCTCTTCCGCCCGGCCTGGTCTCTGAGATCCTAATGATTAGATCTCCGTCCTTTGTTTCAGTTACTCGGCCCATCCTCACCCCGGCCTCCTGGGGTTTGACGAATGCGCTGATATGTCGACGTGTTTCTTCAAGCGATTCCCCTTCCTTGACCTTGATCCTTACTGTGCTTTGTCCTAGAACCTCCTGTCGCCCTCGGGGCGTGGTCCGTGCTAGGTCAGGGGTTAGACCCTTTCTGGCTGCCAGTTCCACCTTGCCATTTACTCTTCTGCAGCAAGCTTCTACTGCTTTTCTGATTGAGGGGCCTTCCCATTCCTCTGAAATGTGCAGCGTTGGAAGTTCCTCGCCCGAGAGCGCTGTACATCGGCCTATAACCTTCGCCAACATATTTAGGAAACTTTTTGGCGTGTCCGCCTGCGCCGCTACGCCCACGACGAGTATTCTGGCTTTGCCCTGCGTTTCTGTGCGAGCATGCTTTTCTTGACCGTTACCGCAATCTTCTACTTCCATAACGTCGCTGCTTCTTAGTACCGCGACACTGCCAGGCTGCATATCCACAGCGGCCCCGATTGATGGGTACTGCGCGGAAAGTTTATTGGCGATTTCCCTATCCTTGGCCGATCCGTGTGCCACAAGCATGGCCCTGATCTCTCTAACTTCGGTAATGTTTCTTTTTACCAGCGTTGTACTCTGGAAGGTTGCTTCAGGCCACTCTTTGGAAATTAGAGCTACTATGTCTTCATCTGTATTCGTTGCTAAGGCTTCAACGATCTGCCTAGCTACCTCAGCGTCTTTCAGCTGTTTTAGATGCTCCCCTTCGATCTCCCTGTTGCACCGTTTACACGTTGGCTTTTTCTATCGTGAAACGCCCTTCTTGCGATAAGTCTGCGTAAGTATTCAAACTGTGCAGTCGCCTCGCCTCATCAAGCTTTGCCTTGTAATCTGCTAGCAGCTTGTCCTTTTCGTCCAGCATGCTCTTGCTTTCAGCTAGCCTCTTGTCCCTTTCTTCGCATGCCTCCACGAGCTTTGTGTACTCTTCTTGCCAGTCTGCGTTGTCTTCTTCAGGGAGTTTTTTTGTCTTCTCGAGCTTCTTTATAAGCTCCGCGTTATGCTCTTTCAGTTGTGCTTGCTCTGCGCGTAAGCTTTCAATTATTTTAGTGTCCTTAATCTTTCTCTGCTCTTCTTTTTCGCATGCCCACCAGGCTACGAGTTCTAATCTCTTGATAGCGTTTTTAATATCACCCGACGTTGTCGGGTGCAGGCGTCGTAACTCTGCGAGCACGCCTGCAGCTTATCAAGTTTCTCGAGTGCTTCGTCGACATTTGCCGGAACGTCATTTGTCTGCACTGATGATCCTTTATTCTTCTTTGTCACTCTATTCTCCTTAATTAGTTCAAGTATGTGCGCAGGGGTTCTGCGGGTCGCCTGTGCGCCCTCCGGCGAACCCTCTGCCATTCTTTTCTTGGCTCCAGAAGTTGTTGCGCAACTTTGTTCGCGCTCCGTGGACACGCCAGCCATCCTAGATGGCAGAGCACCTTGATTTCCATCCTCGCTATCCTCATGGAGCTTCTCGTGAGCTTGCACCGTGGGAGACTCTGACCTAGAACCTCCCTCCGCTGCGCTCGCTCCTGCGCTGTCTGCCTGCACATCATCGCTCCTAGGGTTATTATGCCCTGCGCGGCACTCCTTCTCTACAGGGGACCTTTGTAGCCCCGCCCCCTTAAAGGGGTCCATCTCCTCCTTCCTTCTCTCTCCTTTCCTTTCCCTTTTTTCCTCAACGTTCACTTTAATCACTCAAGCACCCATCTGTGTATGGGACTGATCGAAAAGTTCCAGTATTTCCAGTAGCATAAAATGTGTGCGTGCTCGGTGTGAGATTATAATATAGTAATTTGGTTATGAAACAAACGTAATAAACGTTAAAATGCACCCAGTAGATAATTAAGAGCTTATGCTATATAATCGCCAATAGAGTCCTGTATATAAAATAAATTATCTTACAAGGCTCTAGATACGTGCAGTGTTTCGCACTATATCAACATATATAAGATATATGTTATGAACGATCCCTAGCACAAGTATGCACAGATGTTTTTCGCATATGTACATATATTAAGTTTAGAACGATTAAGACCTGTTTACGTCCCTCCCGTGCCTACACAGTCATATGTTCGATATGCCGTACGGGACACATAAGACCGCCGAAGCGCCTGTCTGGGATAGAATGTAAACAATCGGGATATAAGCTCATAAAAGTGCGGATTCCTCAGTAGTTACCAAGAGATTCACTATGAACCTTACCCTTTTCGGAATTATCGTTAAACTCTATCTACTGGGCACTCCTTCACAACCATATACCAAAAAACTCACTGTGTTGTAGATGTTAAAACACAAGCGATCTACACGCAATGGTAGATCGCCACCAGAACGAACGCACACACACGACTTTAAGTATATATTGCTAATAACTAGGCAACATATTGCTGAACTGCCCAGGTGTTGTTCGGCAGCGTCAGTTCGCACTAGTCTTCACGATGGGTCTGCGCCGAGTTCCGTGTTAATCAACTAACAAATACGCGAGGATATGGCACGAATTAGCCGGAAGAGCTCGACGTGAATACGGACCGATCAGCTGTCGCCCACCGGACCGGATTGAGATATAGATAGAATAGAGAAGATCGAGAGAGAGATATGAGAGTAGAGAACTGAGAAATATATAGCTAGTAATATATATGGATAAAGAGATAAGATGATCTATAGATGTAGATAAATGATATAGATTAGCTAGAATATAAATATAGAGCTAGTAGATATTATATAATATAGATATATATATATATTATATGAATATGATTATATAGAATATAATATAGTATATATTAATGATATATATGCTAAATATATATATATTAATATATATACGAGGTGTGTTCAAAACGTATCGCGACTTTTGAATTTTCGCGGGTTACGTATATTCGAATTTCGATTTTTTGTGGCGTTATGTTGGTACTCATGTCTCTCACTTATGCCGACAAGCTCGGCCATTTTGAATGTTCACTTAATTGTTGACAGCTGCTTTGCTTGCACGTGTTTTGGATCGTCTTCGATTTTTACCTATTCAAAAAAATGGATCAAAGAACCTGTATCAAATTTTGTGTAAAAAACGAAATTAAGTGCGCGGATGCATTCCGAATGTTGACTGTGGCATACGGAGAAGCTACCTTGGACCGAAGCAACGTTTATCGGTGGTACAAAATGTTCTCAGAAGGCCGAGAAGATGTGAACGACGAAGAGCGTGCCGGACGCCCGAGCACTTCAACAACAGACGAAAAAATTAATGAAGTGGAGAAAATGGTATTGGCCAATCGTCGAATCACCGTTAGAGAAGTTGCTGAGGACCTAAACATATCGATTGGCTCGAGCCATTCGATTTTTATCAATGATTTGGGCATGAGACGGGTCGCCGCGAAATTCGTACCAAAATTGCTCAATTGCGACCAAAAACAGCATCGCATGAACATTGCTAATGAGATGTTGGACTCTGTCCGCGACGACACAAATTTGCTCCAGAGGGTCATAACTGGTGACGAATCGTGGGTTTATGGTTATGACGTGGAAACCAAAGCTCAATCATCTCAATGGAAGCTGCCGCACGAACCAAGACCGAAAAAAGCGCGCCAAGTTCGGTCGAATGTGAAAGTTTTGCTGACAGTTTTCTTCGATTGCAGGGGCGTGGTGCATCATGAGTTCTTGCCACAGGGTAGAACGGTCAATAAGGAATATTACCTGCAAGTTATGCGCAATTTGCGCGAAGCAATCCGCCAGAAACGCCCGGATTTGTGGAAGAACAAAAATTGGCTTTTGCACCACGATAACGCCCCTGCTCACACATCGTTGCTTGTGCGCGAGTTTTTGGCCAAAAACAACACACTAATGATGCCGCAGCCACCGTAATCCCCAGATCTGGCCCCCTGTGACTTTTTCTTGTTCCCTAAACTGAAGAGGCCCATGAAAGGACGACGTTACGCTACGCTTGACGAGATAAAGACGGCATCGAAGGAGGAGCTGAACAAGATAAAAAAAAAAATTTTTTTGAAGTGCTTCGAAGATTGGAAAAAAACCGTTAGCACAAGTGTATAATATCTCATGGGATTACTTTGAAGGGGACAAAATAGATATTCATGAATAAATGAATAATTTTTGAAAAAAACGCAAAGTCGCGATACGTTTTGAACACACCTATGTATATATATATAATATATAGTATATTATATATATATATATATATATATATATATATATATTAATATATATATATATATATATAAACTATATATATATATATAATTATATATATATATATAAATATTGTATTAATAATTGTAATTAGTCCAAATTTCACGGTTTGCACATGAAACCTTCAACGTAAGACATAAACAACATATCGACCTTTTAAGACTTTCTTAATTCCGCTATTCACCTCTCGCTTGCTTGCGTCGGGTGTCATTTAGATTATACAGACACTACCGAATTCCGAACACGATATGATCGGCACTTTCATGCGTTAACTGGTTCTCCCGCAACGGAAATTTTGCACAACCATTTAAGAGAAAAAAAAGACAAATCAGCAACTTTATAAATTTTATCCTCACTCCTAAACAAGACGTTTTTGCCCCTCCTTCCATTGGGCGACATGTTTTTATTGCCGAGTTCTACTAAACCTTAAAATAAGTACAAATTGTTATGATAGACCCTGTATATGTATATGCTGCGGGTACATGCATATATGCGAGTATATATATATATATATGTATGAGTGCGATCATACCATAGAAGATAAAATATTACCTAAAAGGTCATTAGGTGCGCAGCAATCTGTCCAAAAAATCTGTTACATGATCAAATGTTTCAAAAAAGAACCATTTTCGATGGAACAGAGACCTTGCAATAATAATCCAAGGATTATGACGTCCTTTAACGGTGGAGTTATGCAAAGAACAACGAGCATTACGCATAGTACGTCTCCGTCACTGTATTTACGCATAACATACAAACGTTTGTAAATATATATATATATATATATATATATATATAAATATATATATATATAATATTTATATTTTATATTTATATATATATATATATATATATATATATATATAAATATATATATATATATATATTTGGAGGAGGAGTTGAAGAGAAAAGCGCCGCCTTTTGGCAACTGCTCCGTCGCCCTTTACGGAAGCACCGGAATGGGCAGACAGGGCACTTAGGACGGCATGCAACAGGAGAAAGCTGAGGTCGGCGCAACGGCGGTGGCCATCAGGGTCTGCCGCGCATTCCGTACCGTGTCGACTGAGGCACTGCTTGTCGTGTCAAGATGCTGCCATGGGATTTGCTGGCCGGGGAGCGAACCAGAACGAGCGCTGGACGGTGATCTAGACCCCACATGGGCTAGATTAGCTACTTTGAACTCTTGGCAGAAAGAATGGGTGAGGGCAGCAGCTCCTGGGGGGTCACCAAGGGTCGCTGGACCAAAGTTGATCCCGGAACTACGGCAATGGTACGACTGCAGACCCGGCGAGCTATCTTATTATGCGTCCCAGGTGCTGACCGGCCACGGTCAGTTCCAGACGTATATGGTTAAGATTAACAAAGTTTAAGTCGACTCATGCACACTATGCGTCTCGGGGGAACCGGCTGATGTGTAGAGCACACTGTTCTGCATTCTGCATTGTGGGGCCCTCGGGGAAGCGCGGGACGCGGGGGCGGGCCGCTGTGCGAGGGCCGACCAGTCAACGAGGTCGTCATCATATGATGTCTTCAGCGGCGGCCTGGAAAGAAGGATTGCCCACTTTGATGCGATCATGTCCACGAAGGTGGTCAAGAGACTGCCAGGAGAGCTCGTCTTAGCGTCCACTCAGGCTCCGGTCGAGAGGGGAAATCTGTAGACGGGAGGCGGGTGGGTGATAGGCAGGCGGACCAGGCTAGGCAAATACAGCAAAGGATTCCCCAGATGATGACTCTCGAACCACCCACAGGCGGGCGGGCTGCGGAAGGTATCAACGGCCTTCTTGAAGTCGCCGCCCCGCCACCAAAGGGGCTAGGGCGACTGTAAGAAGGCTGGAGTAGGGAGGAGAGGCAACCTGGCCACTCCCATGGATACGAAGCGATGCCTAGCAGTTACCGTTCCCCGGGGGGGTGGGGGGGAGGCGGGTGTTAGTGGGTTTGTGAGTCCCACACTAGTCACTGGCTGTGGTGGCGCATGTACATCACGATTCCCGTAATCCCCCATATTAATGCTGAGAGGTTTCAGCATATAAAAAAAAATAGATATATATATATAGAAATATATATATAGAGATATTAGATATATATATATATATATATATATATATATATACATTTAAATAATATAACTAAATAATACGCAAGAATAATAAAGAGCCCTGGACAACCAGTACAAGACTAGGCATTCCTTAAGAATCGGCTTCTTTTACTTCTCAGATTTGAATTGTTCTCCCGGTCTTCCAAGGAATACCCAGGGGTAGAGCCCTAGTCGAAGTTACTAACAAGAGCGCCATTCTTTTAGCGAATTACTGCATTAAAGCTGATGTTATAAAATTGGTGCATTAGGAAATTATTGTTTGTCACTGAATATTGATGTTATTGTTTTATGTAAAATATAGCTTAAAATAGTATGCATGACGCTGATCAGTTGCCTAATGATAGGTGTTATCTGCGCTAGTATATATTGTTGTACAGATTCTTACTGTGTCCTGAAAGTCAATGGTATATAGAAGGTGGAGCACGGCGTTGGAATCAGCACTAGATGCGCCCGCCGGCGCATTACGATATGGTTCTACTGTCATCTAGGCACACGAGGAAGGCCTTATAACGGGCGCGAGTACTGGCTAAGATAAAGCAGTTTTAAATCTGCACCAGGTATCTCAGGCGACGGGGGGAAGGTCTACGAAGCTACCCGGCGGCCGGGTAAAGTGGGCCGCAAGGGGAAAGGTTCGCTGAAACTGTTTGTTCAATGCCCTCTGGCGGTAGGTTCGCTCTCTTCTATAGAAAGCACACACCTATACCATCTTGTACAGGCGGACGCAGAAATCGTTCTTCAACTCTTTCAGAAAGCAAGGCCCTCTAGGAGTTTCTTGTTTCTAACGATTTACCGCCGTTAATACTCGGCGTCATGGTGCAACGCCGCCTCTCCTCGGCGGCGACCGCCGGGGCGCTAGTGAGCTGGCGCCGCCCCTGAATTCAGGTCCCTCCTAGGATGATTAATCTCGGCCAATATTTAGGTGTGACGGGGTGGAGAGTCTTTGGTGAATCGCGTGGCCCGAGGGTCCTACGCGCCACTCTAGAAATAACTGGCTTTGTCGCGGTTTCACCGGCTTTCTGATCCAATGAGCCTTTCCAGGGACCTACGAAACTCGTCGGCTCTCTGACGTCTAGCAGGCGGACGCAGCCGTAAAAGATGATGATGAATGGAACGTAGTGTCTCGAACGGATAAAATAGTGGTCCTTAAAAAATCTCCATTAAGTAATACTCTCAAGTTTAAGATCTAATGGGCTTCTGCTGTTGTGTCATTAGGTCAATGCATGAGGTGCGCCCAACTCAGCTGGGAGTACCAGTGTTATGAATAATAAGATACTCCACGTCGTAAAAGATACAAAACAAGTTATCTAGTGTGTTAGCTCACCGTCTATATGAAACCTAGGGGCTGCAGTAGCATGAGTAAGAATGCCGAATATAGCAATGTCAATCCACGTAGAAATGTATTAAAGACTATAAAAAAGATTTCAGAGCTCCTTATAATGACGGCGTAGAAATAATGCCGAGAAAATAAAAGTTCTCTTTCCATTGCTTTTTAGTTTCTCTCTGGCCCCGTATGAATGTATGTTGCTTTGCGGATAGTAAGGAAGGCACAAGGGACCCAAAAAGCCTTTTCTTCGAGAAGATGAAATACTTATCATACTATCTACTTAGTAAACCCTTTTTCATTGCAATGTATTCCCAAAAAGTTTATCTTTGTCATGGAGACATTTTGTGGCATTTGGCGTCTAATTTCTTGCCTCCCATAAGCTGAGATCAAACTTGAGCAAAATACAAAAAAACGCGGAGACCAGCAAGCTTAAAAAGACACTCATCCATCGGTATCCTTAAATTCTGCCCTCTCGCGTTGAGACTTTAGATGCTTCTGGTGCTCGAACCAAGCAGCTGATCCGCAAAGTCCGGTACTCGAACCAAGCAGCTGATCCGCTTAAAATATATCTTTAGATAAATTGAAGTATAGGAACGAAAGCCCACATCTAATATGGATTACCAATTAAATTTGCTGCATGTTGTTTTTATGCAAACGAGGAAGTGGTGGCCGTTCCAACTACTAGCCAGTTGTGCAGCCCGGTGGGAGTCATGTACTGCACTTTGCCATTCTTG